>JAHLWY010000207.1:0-145943 GCA_020002185.1 Paraescarpia echinospica
ACACAATCAACTATACACTACGTCAAACAGCGTTCTAACCATCCCACACAATGAACAATACACTACGTCAAACAGCATTCTAACCACACCACACAATGAACAATACACTACGTCACACAGCATTCTAGCCACACCACACAATCAACTATACACTACGTCAAACAGCGTTCTAACCACACCACACAATGAACAATACACTACGTCAAACAGTGTTCTAACCACCCTACACAATGAACAATACACTACGTCAAACAGCGATCTAACCACCCTACACAATGAACAATACACTACGTCAAACAGCGTTTTAACCACACCACACAATGAACAATACACTACGTCAAACAGCGTTCTAACCACACCACACAATCAACTATACACTACGTCAAACAGCGTTCTAACCACACCACACAATGAACAATACACTATGTCAAACAGCCTTCTAACCACACCACACAATGAATAATACACTACGTCAAACAGCGTTCTAACCACACCACACAATCAACTATACACTACGTCAAACAGCGTTCTAACCACACCACACAATGAACAATACACTACGTCAAACAGCGTTCTAACCACCCCACACAATGAACAATACACTGTGTCAAACAACGTTCTAACCACCCTACACAATTAACAATACACTACGTCAAACAGCCTTCTAACCACCCCACACAATCAACTATACACTACGTCAAACAGCATTCTAACCACACCACACAATGAACAATACACTACGTCAAACAGCGTTCTAACCACACCACACAATACACTTCGTCAAACAGCATTCTAACCACACCACAAAATCAACTATACACTACGTCAAACAGCCTTCTAACCACCCCACACAATGAACAATACACTACGTCAAACAGCGTTCTAACCACCCTACACAATGAACAATACACTACGTCAAACAGCGTTTTAACCACACCACACAATGAAGAATACTCTATGTCAAACAGCGTTCTAACCACCCCACACATTGAACAATACACTACGTCAAACAGCATTCTAACCACACCACACAATGAACAATACACTACGTCAAACAGCCTTCTAACCACACCACACAATGAACAATACACTACGTCAAACAGCATTCTAACCACACCACACAATGAACAATACAATACGTCAAACAGCATTCTAACCACACCACACAATGAACAATACACTACGTCAAACAGCGTTCTAACCTCACCACACAATCAACTATACACTACGTCAAACAGCGTTCTAACCACACCACACAATCAACTATACACTACGTCAAACAGCCTTCTAACCACCCCACACAATGAACAATACACTACGTCAAACAGCGTTCTAACCACACCACACAATCAACTATACACTACGTCAAACAGCCTTCTAACCACCCCACACAATGAACAATACACTACGTCAATCAGCGTTCTAACCACCCCACACAATGAACAATACACTACGTCAAACAGCCTTCTAACCACCCCACACAATCAACTATACACTACGTCAAACAGCGTTCTAACCACACCACACAATGAACAATACACTACGTCAAACAGCGTTCTAACCACACCACACAATCAACTATACACTACGTCAAACAGCGTTCTAACCACACCACACAATCAACTATACACTACGTCAAACAGCGTTCTAACCACACCAAACAATCAACTATACACTACGTCAAACAGCGTTCTAACCATCCCACACAATGAACAATACACTACGTCAAACAGCATTCTAACCACACCACACAATGAACAATACACTACGTCAAACAGCATTCTAGCCACACCACACAATCAACTATACACTACGTCAAACAGCGTTCTAACCACACCACACAATCAACTATACACTACGTCAAACAGCGTTCTAACCACAACACACAATGAACAATACACTACGTCAAACAGCGTTCTAACCACCCCACACAATGAACAATACACTACGTCAAACAGCGTTCTAACCACCCTACACAATGAACAATACACTACGTCAAACAGCATTCTAACCACCCCACACAATGAACAATACACTACGTCAAACAGCATTCTAACCACACCACACAATCAACTATACACTACGTCAAACAGCATTCTAACCACACCACACAATGAACAATACACTACGTCAAACAGCGTTCTAACCACACCACACAATACACTTCGTCAAACAGCATTCTAACCACACCACACAATCAACTGTACACTACGTCAAACAGCCTTCTAACCACCCCACACAATGAACAATACACTACGTCAAACAGCGTTCTAACCACCCTACACAATGAACAATACACTACGTCAAACAGCGTTTTAATCACACCACACAATGAACAATACTCTATGTCAAACAGCGATCTAACCACCCCACACATTGAACAATACACTACGTCAAATAGCATTCTAACCACACCACACAATGAACAATACACTACGTCAAACAGCAATCTAACCACACCACACAATGAACAATACACTGCGTCAAACAGCCTTCTAACCACACCACACAATGAACAATACACTACGTCAAACAGCCTTCTAACCATCCCACACAATGAACAATACACTACGTGAAACAGCATTCTAACCACACCACACAATGAACAATACACTACGTCAAACAGCATTCTAACCATCCCACACAATAGACTACGTCAAACAGCCTTCTAACCACCCCACACAATGAACAATACACTACGTCAAACAGCGTTCTAACCACACCACACAATCAACTATACACTACGTCAAACAGCGTTCTAACCACACCACACAATGAACAATACACTACGTCAAACAGCGTTCTAACCACCCCACACAATGAACAATACACTACATCAAACAGCGTTCTAACCACCCTACACAATGAACAATACACTACGTCAAACAGCATTCTAACCACCCCACACAATGAACAATACATTACGTCAAACAGCATTCTAACCACACCACACAATCAACTATACACTACGTCAAACAGCATTCTAGCCACACCACACAATCAACTATGCACTACGTCAAACAGCCTTCTAACCACACCACACAATGAATAATACACTACGTCAAACAGCGTTCTAACCACACCACACAATCAACTATACACTACGTCAAACAGCGTTCTAACCACACCACACAATGAACAATACACTACGTCAAACAGCGTTCTAACCACCCCACACAATGAACAATACACTGTGTCAAACAACGTTCTAACCACCCTACACAATGAACAATACACTACGTCAAACAGCCTTCTAACCACCCCACACAATCAACTATACACTACGTCAAACAGCATTCTAACCACACCACACAATGAACAATACACTACGTCAAACAGCGTTCTAACCACACCACACAATACACTTCGTCAAACAGCATTCTAACCACACCACAAAATCAACTATACACTACGTCAAACAGCCTTCTAACCACCCCACACAATGAACAATACACTACGTCAAACAGCGTTCTAACCACCCTACACAATGAACAATACACTACGTCAAACAGCGTTCTAACCACCCTACACAATGAACAATACACTACGTCAAACAGCGTTTTAACCACACCACACAATGAAGAATACTCTATGTCAAACAGCGTTCTAACCACCCCACACATTGAACAATACACTACGTCAAACAGCATTCTAACCACACCACACAATGAACAATACACTACGTCAAACAGCCTTCTAACCACACCACACAATGAACAATACACTACGTCAAACAGCATTCTAACCACACCACACAATGAACAATACAATTCGTCAAACAGCATTCTAACCACACCACACAATGAACAATACACTACGTCAAACAGCGTTCTAACCTCACCACACAATCAACTATACACTACGTCAAACAGCGTTCTAACCACACCACACAATCAACTATACACTACGTCAAACAGCCTTCTAACCACCCCACACAATGAACAATACACTACGTCAAACAGCGTTCTAACCACCCCACACAATCAACTATACACTACGTCAAACAGCCTTCTAACCACCCCACACAATGAACAATACACTACGTCAAACAGCGTTCTAACCACCCCACACAATGAACAATACACTACGTCAAACAGCCTTCTAACCACCCCACACAATCAACTATACACTACGTCAAACAGCGTTCTAACCACACCACACAATGAACAATACACTACGTCAAACAGCGTTCTAACCACACCACACAATCAACTATACACTACGTCAAACAGCGTTCTAACCACACCACACAATCAACTATACACTACGTCAAACAGCGTTCTAACCACACCAAACAATCAACTATACACTACGTCAAACAGCGTTCTAACCATCCCACACAATGAACAATACACTACGTCAAACAGCATTCTAACCACACCACACAATGAACAATACACTACGTCAAACAGCATTCTAGCCACACCACACAATCAACTATACACTACGTCAAACAGCGTTCTAACCACACCACACAATCAACTATACACTACGTCAAACAGCGTTCTTACCACAACACACAATGAACAATACACTACGTCAAACAGCGTTCTAACCACCCCACACAATGAACAATACACTACGTCAAACAGCGTTCTAACCACCCTACACAATGAACAATACACTACGTCAAACAGCATTCTAACCACCCCACACAATGAACAATACACTACGTCAAACAGCATTCTAACCACACCACACAATCAACTATACACTACGTCAAGCAGCATTCTAACCACACCACACAATGAACAATACACTACGTCAAACAGCGTTCTAACCACACCACACAATACACCTCGTCAAACAGCATTCTAACCACACCACACAATCAACTGTACACTACGTCAAACAGCCTTCTAACCACCCCACACAATGAACAATACACTACGTCAAACAGCGTTCTAACCACCCTACACAATGAACAATACACTACGTCAAACAGCGTTTTAATCACACCACACAATGAACAATACTCTATGTCAAACAGCGTTCTAACCACCCCAAACATTGAACAATACACTACGTCAAACAGCATTCTAACCACACCACACAATGAACAATACACTACGTCAAACAGCAATCTAACCACACCACACAATGAACAATACACTGCGTCAAACAGCCTTCTAACCACACCACACAATGAACAATACACTACGTCAAACAGCCTTCTAACCATCCCACACAATGAACAATACACTACGTGAAACAGCATTCTAACCACACCACACAATCAACTATACACTACGTCAAACAGCGTTCTAACCACACCACACAATGAACAATACACTACGTCAAACAGCGTTCTAACCACCCCACACAATGAACAATACACTACATCAAACAGCGTTCTAACCACCCTACACAATGAACAATACACTACGTCAAACAGCATTCTAACCACCCCACACAATGAACAATACATTACGTCAAACAGCATTCTAACCACACCACACAATCAACTATACACTACGTCAAACAGCATTCTAGCCACACCACACAATCAACTATACACTACGTCAAACAGCCTTCTAACCACACCACACAATGAATAATACACTACGTCAAACAGCGTTCTAACCACACCACACAATCAACTATACACTACGTCAAACAGCGTTCTAACCACACCACACAATGAACAATACACTACGTCAAACAGCGTTCTAACCACCCCACACAATGAACAATACACTGTGTCAAACAACGTTCTAACCACCCTACACAATGAACAATACACTACGTCAAACAGCCTTCTAACCACCCCACACAATCAACTATACACTACGTCAAACAGCATTCTAACCACACCACACAATGAACAATACACTACGTCAAACAGCGTTCTAACCACACCACACAATACACTTCGTCAAACAGCATTCTAACCACACCACAAAATCAACTATACACTACGTCAAACAGCCTTCTAACCACCCCACACAATGAACAATACACTACGTCAAACAGCGTTCTAACCACCCTACACAATGAACAATACACTACGTCAAACAGCGTTTTAACCACCCTACACAATGAACAATACACTACGTCAAACATCCTTCTAACCACCCCACACAATCAACTATACACTACGTCAAACAGCGTTCTAACCACACCACACAATCAACAATACACTACGTCAAACAGCGTTCTAACCACACCACACAATCAACAATACACTACGTCAAACAGCGTTCTAACCACACCACACAATCAACTATACACTACGTCAAACAGCGTTCTAACCACACCACACAATCAACTATACACTACGTCAAACAGCGTTCTAACCATCCCACACAATGAACAATACACTACGTCAAACAGCATTCTAACCACACCACACAATGAACAATACACTACGTCACACAGCATTCTAGCCACACCACACAATCAACTATACACTACGTCAAACAGCGTTCTAACCACACCACACAATGAACAATACACTACGTCAAACAGTGTTCTAACCACCCTACACAATGAACAATACACTACGTCAAACAGCGATCTAACCACCCTACACAATGAACAATACACTACGTCAAACAGCGTTTTAACCACACCACACAATGAACAATACACTACGTCAAACAGCGTTCTAACCACACCACACAATCAACTATACACTACGTCAAACAGCGTTCTAACCACACCACACAATGAACAATACACTATGTCAAACAGCCTTCTAACCACACCACACAATGAATAATACACTACGTCAAACAGCGTTCTAACCACACCACACAATCAACTATACACTACGTCAAACAGCGTTCTAACCACACCACACAATGAACAATACACTACGTCAAACAGCGTTCTAACCACCCCACACAATGAACAATACACTGTGTCAAACAACGTTCTAACCACCCTACACAATTAACAATACACTACGTCAAACAGCCTTCTAACCACCCCACACAATCAACTATACACTACGTCAAACAGCATTCTAACCACACCACACAATGAACAATACACTACGTCAAACAGCGTTCTAACCACACCACACAATACACTTCGTCAAACAGCATTCTAACCACACCACAAAATCAACTATACACTACGTCAAACAGCCTTCTAACCACCCCACACAATGAACAATACACTACGTCAAACAGCGTTCTAACCACCCTACACAATGAACAATACACTACGTCAAACAGCGTTTTAACCACACCACACAATGAAGAATACTCTATGTCAAACAGCGTTCTAACCACCCCACACATTGAACAATACACTACGTCAAACAGCATTCTAACCACACCACACAATGAACAATACACTACGTCAAACAGCCTTCTAACCACACCACACAATGAACAATACACTACGTCAAACAGCATTCTAACCACACCACACAATGAACAATACAATACGTCAAACAGCATTCTAACCACACCACACAATGAACAATACACTACGTCAAACAGCGTTCTAACCTCACCACACAATCAACTATACACTACGTCAAACAGCGTTCTAACCACACCACACAATCAACTATACACTACGTCAAACAGCCTTCTAACCACCCCACACAATGAACAATACACTACGTCAAACAGCGTTCTAACCACACCACACAATCAACTATACACTACGTCAAACAGCCTTCTAACCACCCCACACAATGAACAATACACTACGTCAAACAGCGTTCTAACCACCCCACACAATGAACAATACACTACGTCAAACAGCCTTCTAACCACCCCACACAATCAACTATACACTACGTCAAACAGCGTTCTAACCACACCACACAATGAACAATACACTACGTCAAACAGCGTTCTAACCACACCACACAATCAACTATACACTACGTCAAACAGCGTTCTAACCACACCACACAATCAACTATACACTACGTCAAACAGCGTTCTAACCACACCACACAATCAACTATACACTACGTCAAACAGCGTTCTAACCATCCCACACAATGAACAATACACTACGTCAAACAGCATTCTAACCACACCACACAATGAACAATACACTACGTCAAACAGCATTCTAGCCACACCACACAATCAACTATACACTACGTCAAACAGCGTTCTAACCACACCACACAATCAACTATACACTACGTCAAACAGCGTTCTTACCACAACACACAATGAACAATACACTACGTCAAACAGCGTTCTAACCACCCCACACAATGAACAATACACTACGTCAAACAGCGTTCTAACCACCCTACACAATGAACAATACACTACGTCAAACAGCATTCTAACCACCCCACACAATGAACAATACACTACGTCAAACAGCATTCTAACCACACCACACAATCAACTATACACTACGTCAAGCAGCATTCTAACCACACCACACAATGAACAATACACTACGTCAAACAGCGTTCTAACCACACCACACAATACACCTCGTCAAACAGCATTCTAACCACACCACACAATCAACTGTACACTACGTCAAACAGCCTTCTAACCACCCCACACAATGAACAATACACTACGTCAAACAGCGTTCTAACCACCCTACACAATGAACAATACACTACGTCAAACAGCGTTTTAATCACACCACACAATGAACAATACTCTATGTCAAACAGCGTTCTAACCACCCCACACATTGAACAATACACTACGTCAAACAGCATTCTAACCACACCACACAATGAACAATACACTACGTCAAACAGCAATCTAACCACACCACACAATGAACAATACACTGCGTCATACAGCCTTCTAACCACACCACACAATGAACAATACACTACGTCAAACAGCCTTCTAACCATCCCACACAATGAACAATACACTACGTGAAACAGCATTCTAAACACACCACACAATGAACAATACACTACGTCAAACAGCATTCTAACCATCCCACACAATAGACTACGTCAAACAGCCTTCTAACCACCCCACACAATGAACAATACACTACGTCAAACAGCGTTCTAACCACACCACACAATCAACTATACACTACGTCAAACAGCGTTCTAACCACACCACACAATGAACAATACACTACGTCAAACAGCGTTCTAACCACCCCACACAATGAACAATACACTACATCAAACAGCGTTCTAACCACCCTACACAATGAACAATACACTACGTCAAACAGCATTCTAACCACCCCACACAATGAACAATACATTATGTCAAACAGCATTCTAACCACACCACACAATCAACTATACACTACGTCAAACAGCATTCTAGCCACACCACACAATCAACTATACACTACGTCAAAGAGCGTTCTAACCACACCACACAATGAACAATACACTACGTCAAACAGCCTTCTAACCACACCACACAATCAACTATACACTACGTCAAACAGCGTTCTAACCACACCACACAATGAACAATACACTACGTCAAACAGCGTTCTAACCACCCCACACAATGAACAATACACTACGTCAAACAGCGTTCTAACCTCACCACACAATCAACTATACACTACGTCAAACAGCGTTCTAACCACACCACACAATCAACTATACACTACGTCAAACAGCCTTCTAACCACCCCACACAATGAACAATACACTACGTCAAACAGCGTTCTAACCACCCCACACAATCTACTATACACTACGTCAAACAGCCTTCTAACCACCCCACACAATGAACAATACACTACGTCAAACAGCGTTCTAACCACCCCACACAATGAACAATACACTGTGTCAAACAGCGTTCTAACCACCCTACACAATGAACAATACACTACGTCAAACAGCCTTCTAACCATCCCACACAATCAACTATACACTACGACAAACAGCGTTCTAACCACACCACACAATGAACAATACACTACGTCAAACAGCGTTCTAACCACACCACACAATCAACTATACACTACGTCAAACAGCGTTCTAACCACACCACACAATCAACTATACACTACGTCAAACAGCGTTCTAACCATCCCACACAATGAACAATACACTACGTCAAACAGCATTCTAACCACACCACACAATGAACAATACACTACGTCAAACAGCATTCTAGCCACACCACACAATCAACTATACACTACGTCAAACAGCGTTCTAACCACACCACACAATCAACTATACACTACGTCAAACAGCGTTCTAACCACAACACACAATGAACAATACACTACGTCAAACAGCGTTCTAACCACCCCACACAATGAACAATACACTACGTCAAACAGCGTTCTAACCACCCTACACAATGAACAATACACTACGTCAAACAGCATTCTAACCACCCCACACAATGAACAATACACTACGTCAAACAGCATTCTAACCACACCACACAATCAACTATACACTACGTCAAGCAGCATTCTAACCACACCACACAATGAACAATACACTACGTCAAACAGCGTTCTAACCACACCACACAATACACTTCGTCAAACAGCATTCTAACCACACCACACAATCAACTGTACACTACGTCAAACAGCCTTCTAACCACCCCACACAATGAACAATACACTACGTCAAACAGCGTTCTAACCACCCTACACAATGAACAATACACTACGTCAAACAGCGTTTTAATCACACCACACAATGAACAATACTCTATGTCAAACAGCGTTCTAACCACCCCAAACATTGAACAATACACTACGTCAAACAGCATTCTAACCACACCACACAATGAACAATACACTACGTCAAACAGCAATCTAACCACACCACACAATGAACAATACACTGCGTCAAACAGCCTTCTAACCACACCACACAATGAACAATACACTACGTCAAACAGCCTTCTAACCATCCCACACAATGAACAATACACTACGTGAAACAGTATCTTAATCCATCTCTGGCTGTAATAATAGGACTACGTCAAACAGCCTTCTAACCAATTTTACACAATGAACAATACACTACGTCGCAAACAGTTGCTCTAAATCCATACCTACTAATAACTTCAACTATACTAATTTCATGTCAAACAGCGTTCTAATCCACACCATACAATGAATAATACACTACGTCAAACAGCATTCTAAACTTACACTACATAATAAACAATACACTACGTCAAACAGCATTCTAACCATCCCACACAATAGACTACGTCAAACAGCATTCTAACCACACCACACAATGAACAATACACTACGTCAAACAGCATTCTAACCATCCCACACAATGACCTATACACTACGTTAAACAGCGTTCTAACCACCCTACAGAATGAACAATACACTACGTCAAACAGCATTCTAACCACACCACACAATCAACTATACACTACGTCAAACAGCATTCTAGCCACACCACACAATCAACTATACACTACGTCAAACAGCGTTCTAACCACACCACACAATGAACAATACACTACGTCAAACAGCCTTCTAACCACACCACACAATCAACTATACAATACGTCAAACAGCATTCTAACCGCACCACACAATGAACAATACACTACTTCAAACAGCGTTCTAACCACCCCACACAATGAACAATACACTACGTCAAACAGCGTTCTAACCACCCTACACAATGAACAATACACTACGTCAAACAGCCTTCTAACCACCCCACACAATCAACTATACACTACGTCAAACAGCATTCTAACCACACCACACAATCAACTATACACTACGTCAAACAGCGTTCTAACCACACCACACCATGAACAATACACTACGTCAAACAGCGTTCTAACCACCACACACAATGAACAATACACTACGTCAAACAGTGTTCTAACCACCCTACACAATGAACAATACACTACGTCAAACAGCCTTCTAACCACCCCACACAATCAACTATACACTACGTCAAACAGCGTTCTAACCACACCACACATTCAACAATACACTACGTCAAACAGCGTTCTAACCACACCACACAATCAACTATACACTACGTCAAACAGCGTTCTAACCACACCACACAATCAACTATACACTACGTCAAACAGCGTTCTAACCATCCCACACAATGAACAATACACTACGTCAAACAGCATTCTAACCACACCACACAATGAACAATACACTACGTCACACAGCATTCTAGCCACACCACACAATCAACTATACACTACGTCAAACAGCGTTCTAACCACACCACACAATGAACAATACACTACGTCAAACAGCCTTCTAACCACACCACACAATGAACAATACACTACGTCAAACAGCCTTCTAACCACACCACACAATGAACAATATACTACGTCAAACAGCATTCTAACCACACCACACAATGAACAATACACTACGTCAAACAGCCTTCTAACCACACCACACAATGAAAAATACACTACGTCAAACAGCCTTCTAACCATCCCACACAATGAACAATACACTACGTCAAACAGCATTCTAACCACACCACACAATAAACAATACACTACGTCAAACAGCATTCTAACCATCCCACACAATAGACTACGTCAAACAGCATTCTAACCACACCACACAATGAACAATACACTACGTCAAACAGCATTCTAACCATCCCACACAATGACCTATACACTACGTTAAACAGCGTTCTAACCACCCCACACAATGAACAATAGACTACGTCAAACAGCATTCTAACCATCCCACACAATGAACTATACACTACGTCAAACAGCGTTCTAAACACCCTACACAATGAACAATACACTACGTCAAACAGCGTTTTAACCACCCTACACAATGAACAATACACTATGTCAAACAGCATTCTAACCACCCTACACAATGAACAATACACTACGTCAAACAGCGTTCTAACCAACCTACACAATGAACAATACACTACGTCAAACAGCGTTCTAATCACCGTACACAATGAACAATACACTACATCAAACAGCATTCTAACCACACCACACAATCAACTATACACTACGTCAAACAGCGTTCTAACCACACCACACAATGAACAATACACTACGTCAAACAACCTTCTAACCACACCACACAATGAACAATACACTACGTCAAACAGTGTTCTAACCACCCTACACAATGAACAATACGCTACGTCAAACAGCGATCTAACCACCCTACACAATGAACAATACACTACGTCAAACAGCGTTTTAACCACACCACACAATGAACAATACACTACGTCAAACAGCGTTCTAACCACACCACACAATCAACTATACACTACGTCAAACAGCGTTCTAACCACACCACACAATGAACAATACACTATGTCAAACAGCCTTCTAACCACACCACACAATGAATAATACACTACGTCAAACAGCGTTCTAACCACACCACACAATCAACTATACACTACGTCAAACAGCGTTCTAACCACACCACACAATGAACAATACACTACGTCAAACAGCGTTCTAACCACCCCACACAATGAACAATACACTGTGTCAAACAACGTTCTAACCACCCTACACAATGAACAATACACTACGTCAAACAGCCTTCTAACCACCCCACACAATCAACTATACACTACGTCAAACAGCGTTCTAACCACACCACACAATGAACAATACACTACGTCAAACAGCGTTCTAACCACACCACACAATCAACTATACACTACGTCAAACAGCGTTCTAACCACACCACACAATCAACTATACACTACGTCAAACAGCGTTCTAACCATCCCACACAATGAACAATACACTACGTCAAACAGCATTCTAACCACACCACACAATGAACAATACACTACGTCAAACAGCATTCTAGCCACACCACACAATCAACTATACACTACATCAAACAGCGTTCTAACCACACCACACAATCAACTATACACTACGTCAAACAGCGTTCTAACCACAACACACAATGAACAATACACTACGTCAAACAGCGTTCTAACCACCCCACACAATGAACAATACACTACGTCAAACAGCGTTCTAACCACCCCACACAATGAACAATACACTACGTCAAACAGCATTCTAACCACCCCACACAATGAACAATACACTACGTCAAACAGCATTCTAACCACACCACACAATCAACTATACACTACGTCAAACAGCTTTCTAACCACACCACACAATGAACAATACACTACGTCAAACAGCGTTCTAAACACAGCACACAATACACTTCGTCAAACAGCATTCTAACCACACCACACAATCAACTATACACTACGTCAAACAGCCTTCTAACCACCCCACACAATGAACAATACACTACGTCAAACAGCGTTCTAACCACCCTACACAATGAACAATACACTACGTCAAACAGCGTTTTAACCACACCACACAATGAACAATACTCTATGTCAAACAGCGTTCTAACCACCCCACACATTGAACAATACACTACGTCAAACAGCATTCTAACCACACCACACAATGAACAATACACTACGTCAAACAGCATTCTAACCACACCACACAATGAACAATACACTACGTCAAACAGCCTTCTAACCACACCACACAAAGAACAATACACTACGTCAAACAGCCTTCTAACCATCCCACACAATGAACAATACACTACGTCAAACAGCATTCTAACCACACCACACAATGAACAATACACTACGTCAAACAGCATTCTAACCACACCACACAATGAACAATACACTACGTCAAACAGCCTTCTAACCATCCCACACAATGAACAATACACTACGTTAAACAGCATTCAAACCACACCACACAATGAACAATACGGTGTGTCAGACAGCATTCTAACCACACTACACAATCAACTATACACTACGTCAAACAGCATTCTAACCACACCACACAATGAACAATACACTACGTCAAACAGCATTCTAACCACACCACACAATCAACTATACACTACGTCAAACAGCATTCTAACCACCCCACACAATGAACAATACACTACGTCAAACAGCGTTCTAACCACCCCACACAATGAACAATACACTACGTCAAACAGCCTTCTAACCACACCACACAATCAACTATACACTACGTCAAACAGCGTTCTAACCACACCACACAATACACTACGTCAAACAGCGTTCTAACCACCCCACACAATGAACAATACACTACGTCAAACAGCATTCTAACCACACCACACAATCAACTATACACTACGTCAAACAGCGTTCTAACCACACCACACAATGAACAATACACTACGTCAAACAGCGTTCTAACCACCCCACACAATGAACAATACACTACGTCAAACAGCCTTCTAACCATCCCACACAATCAACTATACACTACATCAAACAGCGTTCTAACCACACCACACAATGAACAATACACTACGTCAAACAGCCTTCTAACCACACCACACAATGAACAATACACTACGTCAAACAGCATTCTAACCACACCACACAATGAACAATACACTACGTCAAACAGCATTCTAACCACACCACACAATCAACTATACACTACGTCAAACAGCATTCTAACCACCCCACACAATGAACAATACACTACGTCAAACAGCCTTCTAACCATCCCACACAATCAACTATACACTACATCAAACAGCGTTCTTACCACACCACACAATACACTACGTCAAACAGCGTTCTAACCACACCACACAATGAACAATACACTACGTCAAACAGCGTTCTAACCACCCCACACAATGAACAATACACTACATCAAACAGCGTTCTAACCACACCACACAATCAACTATACACTACGTCAAACAGCGTTCTAACCACCCCACACAATGAACAATACACTACGTCAAACAGCCTTCTAACCATCCCACACAATCAACTATACACTACGTCAAACAGCGTTCTAACCACACCACACAATGAACAATACACTACGTCAAACAGCGTTCTAACCACCCCACACAATGAACAATACACTACGTCAAACAGCGTTCTAACCACACCACAATAATCAACTATACACTACGGCCAAACAGCTAAGCCCTTAATCCATACCACACAATGAATCAACACACTACGTCAAACAGCGTTCTAACCAACCTTACACAATCAACTATACACTACGTCAAACAGCGTTCTAACCACACCACACAATCAACTATACACTACGTCAAACAGCGTTCTAACCACACCACACAATGAACAATACACTACGTCAAACAGCCTTCTAACCACACCACACAATCAACTATACACTACGTCAAACAGCGTTCTAACCACACCACACAATGAACAATACACTACGTCAAACAGCGTTCTAACCACCCCACACAATGAACAATACACTACGTCAAACAGCGTTCTAACCTACCACACAATAACATACACTACGTCAAACAGCGTTCTAACCACACCACACAATCAACTATACACTACGTCAAACAGCCTTCTAACCACCCACACAATGAACAATACACTACGTCAAACAGCATTCTAACCACACCACACAATCAACTATACACTACGTCAAACAGCGTTCTAACCACACCACACAATCAACTATACACTACGTCAAACAGCGTTCTAACCACACCACACAATGAACAATACACTACGTCAAACAGCGTTCTAACCACACCACACAATGAACAATACACTACGTCAAACAGCGTTCTAACCACACCACACAATCAACTATACACTACGTCAAACAGCCTTCTAACCACACCACACAATGAACAATACACTACGTCAAACAGCCTTCTAACTACACCACACAATCAACTATACACTACGTCAAACAGCGTTCTAACCACCCTACACAATGAACAATACACTACGTCAAACAGCCTTCTAACCGTCCCACACAATCAACTATACACTACATCAAACAGCGTTCTAACCACACCACACAATCAACTATACACTACGTCAAACAGCATTCTAACCACACCACACAATGAACAATACACTACATCAAACAGCATTCTAACCACACCACACAATGAACAATACACTATGTCAAACAGCATTCTAACCATCCCACACAATGAACAATACACTATGTCAAACAGCATTCTAACCACACCACACAATCAACTATACACTACGTCAAACAGCATTCTAACCACCCCACACAATGAACAATACACTACGTCAAACAGCATTCTAACCACACCACACAATGAACAATACACTACGTCAAACAGCGTTCTAACCACCCCACACACTGAACAATACACTACATCAAACAGCATTCTAACCACACCACACAATCAACTATACACTACGTCAAACAGCATTCTAACCACACCACACAATGAACAATACACTACATCAAACAGCATTCTAACCACACCACACAATGAACAATACACTACGTCAAACAGCATTCTAACCATCCCACACAATGAACAATACACTACGTCAAACAGCGTTCTAACCACACCACACAATGAACAATACACTACGTCAAACAGCATTCTAACCACACCACACAATAAACAATACACTACGTCAAACAGCATTCTAACCATCCCACACAATAGACTACGTCAAACAGCATTCTAACCACACCACACAATGAACAATACACTACGTCAAACAGCATTCTAACCATCCCACACAATGACCTATACACTACGTTAAACAGCGTTCTAACCACCCTACAGAATGAACAATACACTACGTCAAACAGCATTCTAACCACACCACACAATCAACTATACACTACGTCAAACAGCATTCTAGCCACACCACACAATCAACTATACACTACGTCAAACAGCGTTCTAACCACACCACACAATGAACAATACACTACGTCAAACAGCCTTCTAACCACACCACACAATCAACTATACAATACGTCAAACAGCATTCTAACCGCACCACACAATGAACAATACACTACTTCAAACAGCGTTCTAACCACCCCACACAATGAACAATACACTACGTCAAACAGCGTTCTAACCACCCTACACAATGAACAATACACTACGTCAAACAGCCTTCTAACCACCCCACACAATCAACTATACACTACGTCAAACAGCATTCTAACCACACCACACAATCAACTATACACTACGTCAAACAGCGTTCTAACCACACCACACCATGAACAATACACTACGTCAAACAGCGTTCTAACCACCACACACAATGAACAATACACTACGTCAAACAGTGTTCTAACCACCCTACACAATGAACAATACACTACGTCAAACAGCCTTCTAACCACCCCACACAATCAACTATACACTACGTCAAACAGCGTTCTAACCACACCACACATTCAACAATACACTACGTCAAACAGCGTTCTAACCACACCACACAATCAACTATACACTACGTCAAACAGCGTTCTAACCACACCACACAATCAACTATACACTACGTCAAACAGCGTTCTAACCACACCACACAATCAACTATACACTACGTCAAACAGCGTTCTAACCATCCCACACAATGAACAATACACTACGTCAAACAGCATTCTAACCACACCACACAATGAACAATACACTACGTCACACAGCATTCTAGCCACACCACACAATCAACTATACACTACGTCAAACAGCGTTCTAACCACACCACACAATGAACAATACACTACGTCAAACAGCCTTCTAACCACACCACACAATGAACAATACACTACGTGAAACAGCCTTCTAACCACACCACACAATGAACAATATACTACGTCAAACAGCATTCTAAGCACACCACACAATGAACAATACACTACGTCAAACAGCCTTCTAACCACACCACACAATGAAAAATACACTACGTCAAACAGCCTTCTCACCATCCCACACAATGAACAATACACTACGTCAAACAGCATTCTAACCACACCACACAATGAACAATACACTACGTCAAACAGCATTCTAACCATCCCACACAATAGACTACGTCAAACAGCATTCTAACCACACCACACAATGAACAATACACTACGTCAAACAGCATTCTAACCATCCCACACAATGACCTATACACTACGTTAAACAGCGTTCTAACCACCCCACACAATGAACAAGAGACTACGTCAAACAGCATTCTAACCATCCCACACAATGAACTATACACTACGTCAAACAGCGTTCTAACCACCCTACACAATGAACAATACACTACGTCAAACAGCGTTCTAACCACCCTACACAATGAACAATACACTATGTCAAACAGCATTCTAACCACCCTACACAATGAACAATACACTACGTCAAACAGCGTTCTAACCACCCTACACAATGAACAATACACTACGTCAAACAGCGTTCTAATCACCCTACACAATGAACAATACACTACATCAAACAGCATTCTAACCACACCACACAATCAACTATACACTACGTCAAACAGCGTTCTAACCACACCACACAATGAACAATACACTACGTCAAACAACCTTCTAACCACACCACACAATGAACAATACACTACGTCAAACAGTGTTCTAACCACCCTACACAATGAACAATACGCTACGTCAAACAGCGATCTAACCACCCTACACAATGAACAATACACTACGTCAAACAGCGTTTTAACCACACCACACAATGAACAATACACTACGTCAAACAGCGTTCTAACCACACCACACAATCAACTATACACTACGTCAAACAGCGTTCTAACCACACCACACAATGAACAATACACTATGTCAAACAGCCTTCTAACCACACCACACAATGAATAATACACTACGTCAAACAGCGTTCTAACCACACCACACAATCAACTATACACTACGTCAAACAGCGTTCTAACCACACCACACAATGAACAATACACTACGTCAAACAGCGTTCTAACCACCCCACACAATGAACAATACACTGTGTCAAACAACGTTCTAACCACCCTACACAATGAACAATACACTACGTCAAACAGCCTTCTAACCACCCCACACAATCAACTATACACTACGTCAAACAGCGTTCTAACCACACCACACAATCAACAATACACTACGTCAAACAGCGTTCTAACCACACCACACAATCAACTATACACTACGTCAAACAGCGTTCTAACCACACCACACAATCAACTATACACTACGTCAAACAGCGTTCTAACCATCCCACACAATGAACAATACACTACGTCAAACAGCATTCTAACCACACCACACAATGAACAATATACTACGTCAAACAGCATTCTAGCCACACCACACAATCAACTATACACTACGTCAAACAGCGTTCTAACCACACCACACAATCAACTATACACTACGTCAAACAGCGTTCTAACCACAACACACAATGAACAATACACTACGTCAAACAAAGTGCCTGTAATCCACTTACACAATGAACAATACACTACGCGTCAAACAGTGTCAACCAATTCCTACATACCGAATAATACACTACGTCAAACAGCATTCTAAATCCAATTCTACACATACAATGAACAATATTACTCTACGTCAAACAGTACTTAAATCCACACCATGCATAATCAACTATATTACTCACAATAAACAGCTTTAAAATCCACACCAATAATAATGAACAATACACTACGTCAAACAGCGTTCTAACCACACCACACAATACACTTCGTCAAACAGCATTCTAACCACACCACAAAATCAACTATACACTACGTCAAACAGCCTTCTAACCACCCCACACAATGAACAATACACTACGTCAAACAGCGTTCTAACCACCCTACACAATGAACAATACACTACGTCAAACAGCGTTCTAACCACCCTACACAATGAACAATACACTACGTCAAACAGCGTTTTAACCACACCACACAATGAAGAATACTCTATGTCAAACAGCGTTCTAACCACCCCACACATTGAACAATACACTACGTCAAACAGCATTCTAACCACACCACACAATGAACAATACACTACGTCAAACAGCCTTCTAACCACACCACACAATGAACAATACACTACGTCAAACAGCATTCTAACCACACCACACAATGAACAATACAATTCGTCAAACAGCATTCTAACCACACCACACAATGAACAATACACTACGTCAAACAGCGTTCTAACCTCACCACACAATCAACTATACACTACGTCAAACAGCGTTCTAACCACACCACACAATCAACTATACACTACGTCAAACAGCCTTCTAACCACCCCACACAATGAACAATACACTACGTCAAACAGCGTTCTAACCACCCCACACAATCTACTATACACTTCATGTCAACAGCATCTTAACCACACAATGAATAATACACTCATACAACAGCATTCTAAATCCACACTACAATCAACTATTAATTTCCATGTCAAACAGCATTCTAACCACCTTCACAATGAATCAATACATTTCATGTCAAACAGTTCTAAACCAATTTTACTACAATGAACAATACACTACGTCAAACAGCCTTCTAACCACACCACACAATCAACTATACACTACGTCAAACAGCGTTCTAACCACACCACACAATGAACAATACACTACGTCAAACAGCGTTCTAACCACCCCACACAATGAACAATACACTACGTCAAACAGCATTCTAACCACACCACACAATCAACTATACACTACGTCAAACAGCGTTCTAACCACACCACACAATGAACAATACACTACGTCAAACAGCGTTCTAACCACCCCACACAATGAACAATACACTACGTCAAACAGCCTTCTAACCATCCCACACAATCAACTATACACTACATCAAACAGCGTTCTAACCACACCACACAATGAACAATACACTACGTCAAACAGCCTTCTAACCACACCACACAATGAACAATACACTACGTCAAACAGCATTCTAACCACACCACACAATGAACAATACACTACGTCAAACAGCATTCTAACCACACCACACAATCAACTATACACTACGTCAAACAGCATTCTAACCACCCCACACAATGAACAATACACTACGTCAAACAGCCTTCTAACCATCCCACACAATCAACTATACACTACATCAAACAGCGTTCTTACCACACCACACAATACACTACGTCAAACAGCGTTCTAACCACACCACACAATGAACAATACACTACGTCAAACAGCGTTCTAACCACCCCACACAATGAACAATACACTACATCAAACAGCGTTCTAACCACACCACACAATCAACTATACACTACGTCAAACAGCGTTCTAACCACCCCACACAATGAACAATACACTACGTCAAACAGCCTTCTAACCATCCCACACAATCAACTATACACTACGTCAAACAGTGTTCTAACCACACCACACAATGAACAATACACTACGTCAAACAGCGTTCTAACCACCCCACACAATGAACAATACACTACGTCAAACAGCGTTCTAACCACACCCACATTAATCAACTATACACTACGTCAAACAGCGTTCTAATCCATTCACACAATGAACAACACACTCCATGTCACTGCCCGTAATCCAACCTACACAATGAACAATACACTACGTCAAACAGCGTTCTAACCACACCACACAATCAACTATACACTACGTCAAACAGCGTTCTAACCACACCACACAATGAACAATACACTACGTCAAACAGCGTTCTAACCACACCACACAATCAACTATACACTACGTCAAACAGCGTTCTAACCACACCACACAATGAACAATACACTACGTCAAACAGCGTTCTAACCACCCTACACAATGAACAATACACTACGTCAAACAGCGTTCTAACCACACCACACAATCAACTATACACTACGTCAAACAGCGTTCTAACCACACCACACAATCAACTATACACTACGTCAAACAGCGTTCTAACCACACCACACAATGAACAATACACTACGTCAAACAGCGTTCTAACCACACCACACAATCAACTATACACTACGTCAAACAGCGTTCTAACCACACCACACAATCAACTATAGACTACGTCAAACAGCGTTCTAACCATCCCACACAATGAACAATACACTACGTCAAACAGCATTCTAACCACACCACACAATGAACAATACACTACGTCAAAC
Source organism: Paraescarpia echinospica (assembly GCA_020002185.1). NCBI lineage: Eukaryota > Metazoa > Annelida > Polychaeta > Sabellida > Siboglinidae > Paraescarpia > Paraescarpia echinospica. Next base: position 22,941 of record JAHLWY010000207.1, read on the forward strand.
AGCATTCTAGCCACACCACACAATCAACTATACACTACGTCAAACAGCGTTCTAACCACACCACACAATCAACTATACACTACGTCAAACAGCGTTCTAACCACAACACACAATGAACAATACACTACGTCAAACAGCGTTCTAACCACCCCACACAATGAACAATACACTACGTCAAACAGCGTTCTAACCACCCTACACAATGAACAATACACTACGTCAAACAGCATTCTAACCACCCCACACAATGAACAATACACTACGTCAAACAGCATTCTAACCACACCACACAATCAACTATACACTACGTCAAACAGCATTCTAACCACACCACACAATGAACAATACACTACGTCAAACAGCGTTCTAACCACACCACACAATACACTTCGTCAAACAGCATTCTAACCACACCACACAATCAACTATACACTACGTCAAACAGCCTTCTAACCACCCCACACAATGAACAATACACTACGTCAAACAGCGTTCTAACCACCCTACACAATGAACAATACACTACGTCAAACAGCGTTTTAATCACACCACACAATGAACAATACTCTATGTCAAACAGCGTTCTAACCACCCCACACATTGAACAATACACTACGTCAAACAGCATTCTAACCACACCACACAATGAACAATACACTACGTCAAACAGCAATCTAACCACACCACACAATGAACAATACACTGCGTCAAACAGCCTTCTAACCACACCACACAATGAACAATACACTACGTCAAACAGCCTTCTAACCATCCCACACAATGAACAATACACTACGTGAAACAGCATTCTAACCACACCACACAATGAACAATACACTACGTCAAACAGCATTCTAACCATCCCACACAATAGACTACGTCAAACAGCCTTCTAACCACCCCACACAATGAACAATACACTACGTCAAACAGCGTTCTAACCACACCACACAATCAACTATACACTACGTCAAACAGCGTTCTAACCACACCACACAATGAACAATACACTACGTCAAACAGCGTTCTAACCACCCCACACAATGAACAATACACTACATCAAACAGCTTTCTAACCACCCTACACAATTAACAATACACTACGTCAAACAGCATTCTAACCACCCCACACAATGAACAATACACTACGTCAAACAGCATTATAACCACACCACACAATCAACTATACACTACGTCAAACAGCATTCTAGCCACACCACACAATCAACTATACACTACGTCAAACAGCGTTCTAACCACACCACACAATGAACAATACACTACGTCAAACAGCCTTCTAACCACACCACACAATCAACTATACACTACGTCAAACAGCGTTCTAACCACACCACACAATGAACAATACACTACGTCAAACAGCGTTCTAACCACCCCACACAATGAACAATACACTACGTCAAACAGCGTTCTAACCACCCTACACAATGAACAATACACTACGTCAAACAGCCTTCTAACCACCCCACACAATCAACTATACACTACGTCAAACAGCATTCTAACCACACCACACAATCAACTATACACTACGTCAAACAGCATTCTAACCACACCACACCATGAACAATACACTACGTCAAACAGCGTTCTAACCACCACACACAATGAACAATACACTGCGTCAAACAGCGTTCTAACCACCCTACACAATGAACAATACACTACGTCAAACAGCCTTCTAACCACCCCACACAATCAACTATACACTACGTCAAACAGCGTTCTAACCACACCACACAATCAACAATACACTACGTCAAACAGCGTTCTAACCACACCACACAATCAACTATACACTACGTCAAACAGCGTTCTAACCACACCACACAATCAACTATACACTACGTCAAACAGCGTTCTAACCATCCCACACAATGAACAATACACTACGTCAAACAGCATTCTAACCACACCACACAATGAACAATACACTACGTCACACAGCATTCTAGCCACACCACACAATCAACTATACACTACGTCAAACAGCGTTCTAACCACACCACACAATGAACAATACACTACGTCAAACAGCCTTCTAACCACACCACACAATGAACAATACACTACGTGAAACAGCCTTCTAACCACACCACACAATGAACAATATACTACGTCAAACAGCATTCTAACCACACCACACAATGAACAATACACTACGTCAAACAGCCTTCTAACCACACCACACAATGAAAAATACACTACGTCAAACAGCCTTCTAACCATCCCACACAATGAACAATACACTACGTCAAACAGCATTCTAACCACACCACACAATGAACAATACACTACGTCAAACAGCATTCTAACCATCCCACACAATAGACTACGTCAAACAGCATTCTAACCACACCACACAATGAACAATACACTACGTCAAACAGCATTCTAACCATCCCACACAATGACCTATACACTACGTTAAACAGCGTTCTAACCACCCCACACAATGAACAAGAGACTACGTCAAACAGCATTCTAACCATCCCACACAATGAACTATACACTACGTCAAACAGCGTTCTAACCACCCTACACAATGAACAATACACTACGTCAAACAGCGTTCTAACCACCCTACACAATGAACAATACACTATGTCAAACAGCATTCTAACCACCCTACACAATGAACAATACACTACGTCAAACAGCGTTCTAACCACCCTACACAATGAACAATACACTACGTCAAACAGCGTTCTAATCACCCTACACAATGAACAATACACTACATCAAACAGCATTCTAACCACACCACACAATCAACTATACACTACGTCAAACAGCGTTCTAACCACACCACACAATGAACAATACACTACGTCAAACAACCTTCTAACCACACCACACAATGAACAATACACTACGTCAAACAGTGTTCTAACCACCCTACACAATGAACAATACACTACGTCAAACAGCGATCTAACCACCCTACACAATGAACAATACACTACGTCAAACAGCGTTTTAACCACACCACACAATGAACAATACACTACGTCAAACAGCGTTCTAACCACACCACACAATCAACTATACACTACGTCAAACAGCGTTCTAACCACACCACACAATGAACAATACACTATGTCAAACAGCCTTCTAACCACACCACACAATGAATAATACACTACGTCAAACAGCGTTCTAACCACACCACACAATCAACTATACACTACGTCAAACAGCGTTCTAACCACACCACACAATGAACAATACACTACGTCAAACAGCGTTCTAACCACACCACACAATCAACTATACACTACGTCAAACAGCGTTCTAACCACACCACACACTGAACAATACACTACGTCAAACAGCCTTCTAACCACACCACACAATGAACAATACACTACGTCAAACAGCATTCTAACCACACCACACAATGAACAATACACTACGTCAAACAGCATTCTAACCACACCACACAATGAACAATACACTACGTCAAACAGCATTCTAACCACACCACACAATGAACAATACACTACGTCAAACAGCGTTCTAACCACACCACACAATGAACAATACACTACGTCAAACAGCCTTCTAACCCCACCACACAATGAACAATACACTACGTCAAACAGCATTCTAACCACACCACACAATGAACAATACACTACGTCAAACAGCATTCTAACCACACCACACAATGAACAATACACTACGTCAAACAGCCTTCTAACCATCCCACACAATGAACAATACACTACGTCAAACAGCATTCAAACCACACCACACAATGAACAATACGGTGTGTCAGACAGCATTCTAACCACACTACACAATCAACTATACACTACGTCAAACAGCATTCTAACCACACCACACAATGAACAATACACTACGTCAAACAGCATTCTAACCACACCACACAATCAACTATACACTACGTCAAACAGCATTCTAACCACCCCACACAATGAACAATACACTACGTCAAACAGCGTTCTAACCACCCCACACAATGAACAATACACTACGTCAAACAGCCTTCTAACCACACCACACAATCAACTATACACTACGTCAAACAGCGTTCTAACCACACACAATGAACAATACACTACGTCAAACAGCGTTCTAACCACCCCACACAATGAACAATACACTACGTCAAACAGCATTCTAACCACACCACACAATCAACTATACACTACGTCAAACAGCGTTCTAACCACACCACACAATGAACAATACACTACGTCAAACAGCGTTCTAACCACCCCACACAATGAACAATACACTACGTCAAACAGCGTTCTAACCACCCACACAATGAACAATACACTACGTCAAACAGCCTTCTAACCACACCACACAATGAACAATACACTACGTCAAACAGCATTCTAACCACACCACACAATGAACAATACACTACGTCAAACAGCATTCTAACCACACCACACAATCAACTATACACTACGTCAAACAGCATTCTAACCACCCCACACAATGAACAATACACTACGTCAAACAGCGTTCTAACCACACCACACAATCAACTATACACTACGTCAAACAGCGTTCTAACCACACCACACAATGAACAATACACTACGTCAAACAGCGTTCTAACCACCCCACACAATGAACAATACACTACAGCAAACTAACCACTAACCACACACAATGAACAATACACTACGTCAAACAGCATTCTAACCACACACAATGAACGTCAAACAGCATTCTAACCACACCACACAATCAACTATACACTACGTCAAACAGCGCCACACCACACAATCAACTATACACTACGTCAAACAGCGTTCTAACCACACCACACAATGAACAATACACTACGTCAAACAGCCTTCTAACCACACCACACAATCAACTATACACTACGTCAAACAGCGTTCTAACCACACCACACAATGAACAATACACTACGTCAAACAGCGTTCTAACCACCCCACACAATGAACAATACACTACGTCAAACAGCGTTCTAACCACACCACACAATCAACTATACACTACGTCAAACAGCGTTCTAACCACACCACACAATGAACAACACACTACGTCAAACAGCGTTCTAACCAACCTACACAATGAACAATACACTACGTCAAACAGCGTTCTAACCACACCACACAATCAACTATACACTACGTCAAACAGCGTTCTAACCACACCACACAATGAACAATACACTACGTCAAACAGCGTTCTAACCACACCACACAATCAACTATACACTACGTCAAACAGCGTTCTAACCACACCACACAATGAACAATACACTACGTCAAACAGCGTTCTAACCACCCTACACAATGAACAATACACTACGTCAAACAGCGTTCTAACCACACCACACAATCAACTATACACTACGTCAAACAGCGTTGTAACCACACCACACAATGAACAATACACTACATCAAACAGCATTCTAACCACACCACACAATCAACTATACACTACGTCAAACAGCATTCTAACCACACCACACAATCAACTATACACTACGTCAAACAGCATTCTAACCACACCACACAATCAACTATACACTACGTCAAACAGCGTGAAAGTGACACATTAGTCCATGTCAGTTTTTAAGTGACCCAGAAATTTTTGTCTTGCAGTTTGTTTGAAATAAGGACCTTTTGTGATGGTGTGTCTTATTTTCACCCCTTCCAGGGTGATCCTGCGCTCCCCGTATGTGGGCATGAGTTTCCTCTGCCGCAGCCAGTACAAACAGATGACTGGGCGGGCAGGCAGAGCAGGCCTCGACTCCACCGGGGAGAGCATTCTCATCTGTCAGACCAAGAACAAACAACAGGTACCTCTACCCCTTACCTGCCCTGACAGTGGGTGAGTGAGTCGGTGGGAGGGTGAGTGATTGCAAGGGTGGGTGAGTTGGAGGGTGGGTGAGTGGTTGGGTGGGTGAGTGAGTGGAAGGTGGGTGAGAGGGTGGATGAATGAGTGGGTTAGCGGGCGGGCAGGCAGGCGAGCGAGTTAGAGGGTGGGTGCATGGGTGAGTGAGTGGGTGGGTGCATGGCTGAGTGAGTAAGTTGGTGGGTGGGTGAGTGACTCAGTGAGTGATCGAGTGACTGGATGAGTGAGTGACTCAGCGAGTGAGTGAGCAAGTGGATGAGCGAACGAGTGACTGTGAGTGAATTGAATAAGTGAGTGAATGAGTAGGTGGGTGGATGGATGGGTGAGTGAATGGGTGGGTGGATGAGTGAGTGTCTCAGTGAGTGATCGAGTGACTGGATGAGTGAGTGACTCGGCGAGTGAGTGAGCAAGTGAACGAGTGACTGAGTAATTTAATTGATTAAGTAAGTGAGTGAATGAGTGAACACAGGAGTGAGTGTGAGTCAGGGAGTGAGTAAATGAGTTAACATGCAAGTGAGTGAGTGGGCTAGTGGATGAGAATTTGTGCTTGTATGAGAATGAGAGCATGAAGCATGTATTTGCATGTTTCAGCTGCTGGAGTTACTAGGCGGGCCGGTAGAGGACTGTGTCAGCAGTCTGTTGTATGAAGGAGGGAAGGGCTTGAGACGACTCCTGCTTACTACCATAGGGCTCAAAGTTTGTGTCATTCCACACTGCGGAATTTATTACTAAAATGTGTGGAGTGCCATATCCGAGACAAACCTGCATAGGGCTGCACATGTCTTACACATTGTAAGACATTCATGAAATCGTAAGAATTATTTTGATATTTAAATAAATATACAACATATGTTGATTAACATTAATAAATAATATATAGTATTTATTAATATTAATCAAAATTAATGCATGTTTGTTCCGGATATATATATATACACACACACACACACACACACACACACACACACACACACACACACACACACACACAAACGATAGAAATAAGCAAAAAATTTCACTTGTCCACTGGACAAGTTAGTTTTAAAATCTACTTGTCCGCCAAAATTTTCACGTCGCAGTGAATCGAGGCTTTAGAAAAAACGTTAAGAAATTATTTAATTTTAAACGATATTCCAGCTGTTGGGCACAATCTGACCTCAAATGTATTTTTTTAAATAGTTATTTAATTGCAAATATTTCCCAGGCTATTAAGTGATTAACAATGTTTTTTATCACGAATATTAAAAGGAGACGTATCAAATGTTTCAACAAATATTTTTAGAAATGCTGAGGAAGTGGAAATGTGTACTTATACCGGTAATATAAATACTACAATGACTATGATTGGAATGAGACAACAGTTAGGAATATTTTCCTTGCGATTTTTCATAATGTTGCAAGAAACTGCTACCAACAAATAAAATGCTCTGTCAGACCCGGAGTAAAACCAGTGCAAAACCAGGAAGCACAATTTTGTCACATAGACAAAACTAATGTGATATTGTTTTATTCAACCTATACGTACTTCAGTATGTGCAAAGTTCTGTATTTTACAATCTGAAGATAAATTTCAGTTGATCACCAGCAAATAAATTCACATCTTTGCTAGCCTTATTAGATCAGTATAAATACTATTATGTCAGTAATATTTAAACAAAATTAAGTGTACCAAAATTAAATTAAAAAGGGACCATCTTATATTTATAATATATAGATTGAATGACGTCATAACGTTGCTGTCGCGCGTACACCGCTATAGTAGGTCGCTGTGCCGTACATGTTGCTGGCTCCGGCGGCTGCGTGTCTTGCTTACATTAATTTGGATTTCAGTTGTTTATATCCTGTCATGCATCCATTATTTTGTCTTTATGTTGCGTTTATAAATTGTAATTTATGTTTATTAAGTTAAATCATGTTTCAAAACTTTGATTCTGTAGGTTCTGCAATCAGGGAATGTTCATCCGACAGATGCTAATTCCGTCCGTTTTCCATATTCGCAAAAATTCAGTGTCCCTAAATTCACAATTTGTGGTAAAAATAAATGTGATGAAGACATGACAACACTTCTTGAGATGTTTATTAACATTCCGTTGACCAACCACCACCACAAGTTCACCGGAGAGCTGTAAAATTAATCCGGCTCTGACAATATTTGTAAACTTCGCGAAGTCAAAGACTGCCGAGTCCGTGTTGGTTAATATTGGTTAACTGGCCTACTACATAATTATTCTAACAAAAGGTAGTGATACTCAAATGTACTGTTTATTAAGTTTATCAAATGTGATCCTCGTGTGGAAGCAAGTTGACTGTCAGTAAAACTGAACTAGCTTTTCCTACGAGAACGGCAGAGCTAGATCGGTGCAGATGACGCAGTTAACAGACACACTATGTTTCGCGGAAAACTGATGTGCAACACAGGATGGCGGCGGAAAGATAAGACGCCAGCACGCTAACGAAATTGCAACGTGCGTGATCGCTGGCAAACCATAATTCAGTAGAATTTCCACAAATTAGAAAGTTATAATTTTACACACGTCACTATTTACTGTAAATTTTCACTTGTCCACCAGACAACCATGCAGATCATTCTACTTGTCCGAACAACAAATCACTTGTCCCGGACAAGCGCTTATTTCGAACGATTATATATATATACATATATATATGTACATATATATGAAGTAAATAACCAACATACATGTTCATAAAAGTGTCATAGTTCACAGTTCAAATATCACACATCATTTGCTAACACAGTTATTATTCTCTCGTGCTAGTTGACGCCGTCCATCCAGTCGGTCCAGACCTTTCTCCGCTGCACTCTGTCACATCCAGAGCACTCGTCTGGACGTTGACCTGTCCAGTCTTGTCTCCACTGAGCTACAGACACTGCTGGACATCGGACTGGTGAAGCTGACCGGTGGACAGAATAGTGACCTTAAGGTCACTACTGTGGGCCGGGCTACGTTCAAGGGTGAGTTTTATGGCCACGATGGTTGATAAAATATACACTTCAATTATTTTAATTTAACACGTTGATCTGTCATATCTACCCTTAATAGCTAATCAATGTGTTTACAAATTAAAAAGTGAATAAAAAATCAGTTGCAAGAAATTGTAATTAATAAGTTGGTAAAGTTAGAGTTAGTGTGATTACAATGTGTGAATATATGTATATATTTATATATACACATATGTGTACATATATATGTGAATTTATTTTAAGTTATTTAGAATTCTATATGTTTGTACACACCAGTGAATGAGGCAGCAGCCTTGGATTTGATGGTGTAAAAATAAAATTTTATTATATATACATGTGTGTCATCTGCTGTCAGAACAGACTATAAGTCACGAATCGCTATCAGAGCTACACGTCAAGTTCTTGTTCGTAATTTGACCTATATTTTCATTTTTAGTCCTTTGGGCTGAAGGTCCAACGGAGTATTGCCATCACTCTGCGTCTGCCGTCTCCCGTCCGCCGTTAGCTGCCGTATCTCAGAAACCGTTCAACAACTTTTTCTCTAATTTTGCAAAGACATATCTTAGGGCACTGCCACTATGCACGAGAAATCTGTATTTGATTGAATCGTTCTAAGGGCTCCCTAGGGCCTCCAAGGGCCCCTAAACTGGTAAAATGTTTACATTTTGCCTATTTTCTCAAAAACTGTTCAGTAACTTTTCTCTAATTTTGCATATACATTTCATGTGGTAGTATCACTGTACACAAGAAATCTGTATTTGATTGAATCATTCTAAGGGCATCCAATGACCCCCCAAAAAGGACCCCAAAACTGGAAAATTTTCACATTTTGTATATTTTTAAAAAACTCTTCAGTAACTTTTTCTCTAATTGAATTGATTGAATCATTCTAAGGGCACCAAAAGTCCCCTAAAATGCTAACTAAATTGTCTACTGCAGCAGCAGCTCTATCTGGCTTACAGTCCTTTCCTCAACTAATCCCTTTTCCTACAATATCTGTCACACCTCACTGTGGAGGAAGGGCCTGCCTGGTGGAAACCATGACTAATCTGTAATTGGTCATTGGCAGAGGCTTGTGTCAACAGACAGCACCAACTAGACCCCTGGACAGTTGTGCCTACATTTTAAGGGGTCATCCTGAAACAATCAAATGTCAACCATTAGAAGAGTTGACATAGTTTCGCTATACACAAGAAATCTGTATTTGATTGAATCATTCTAGTATCATCAGCATATAGTAGAACATACATTTGCAAGAAAATGTCTACATCATCATCACTAAGGTTGTAAATTTCACCAGCTGCCATGTCAAGTCCCTTATAATTATGACTAACAGTGTTCAAAATCATTCAGGTAAATAGCAGATAACAACGTAGACAAGTTTTCTCCTTGTGGTAACTACATCACATGAGAAGAAGGAGAGGAAGAAGGATAGGAAGAACTAGAGGATGAAGGATAGTAAGAGGGAAAGAACGAAGAAGACGGAGTCGAAGAAGGAGAGGAAAAAACGAGAGAGAAATTGGAGGAAATAAGAGAGAACGGACAGGAAGAAGGAGAGGAACAATGAGAGGTAGAATGAGACGAAGAACGAGAGGAGATACGACAAGGAGAAGGAGAGGAAGAAGGAGAGGGCGACATGAGGGAGAAGGATAGGAAGAACGAGAGGAAGTACGACAAGAAGAAGGAGAGGGCGACATGAGGGAGAAGGATAGGAAGAACGAGAGGAAGTACGACAAGAAGAAGGAGAGGGCGACATGATGGAGAAGGATAGGAAGAACGAGAGGAAGTACGACAAGAAGAAGGAGAGGGCGACATGATGGAGAAGGATAGGAAGAACGAGAGGAAGTACGACAAGAAGAAGGAGAGGGCGACATGAGGGAGAAGGATAGGAAGAACGAGAGGAAGTACGACAAGAAGAAGGAGAGGGCGACATGAGGGACAAGGATAGGAAAAACGAGAGGAAGTACGACAAGAAGAAGGAGAGGGCGACATGAGGGAGGATAGGAAGAACGAGAGGAAGTATGACAAGAAGAAGGAGAGGGCGACAAGAGGGAGAAGGATAGGAAGAAGGGGAGGGCGACAAGAGGGAGAATGAGAGGAAGAAGGAGAGGGCGACAAGAGGGAGAACGAGAGGAAGAAGGAGAGGGCGACAAGGAGGAGAAGGATAGGAAAATGAGAGGAAGTACGACAAGAAGAAGGAGAGGGCGACAAGAGGGAGAACGAGAGGAAGAAGGAGAGGGCGACAAGGAGGAGAAGGATAGGAAAAATGAGAGGAAGTACGACAAGAAGAAGGAGAGGGCGACAAGAGGGAGAAGGAGAGGGCAACAAGGAGAAGGATAGGAAAAATGAGAGGAAGTACGACAAGAAGGAGAGGCGACAAGAGCGAGAAGGCTAGGAAGAACGAGAGGAAGAATGAGAGGGCGACGAGAGGAAGAAGGAGAGGGAGAAGGAGAAGAAGATGAACTGGAAGGAGAGGAAAAACAAGAGGAAGAACCCATTTTCCAACCACTGGACTTCCTTGAATAAAGTTTATTTCATGCAATTGCCCTTTGACACAATTTCATGTCCTTTTAAACAAAACACTTTCACCGATTGGTTTAAATGGTTGCTAAGGCCTTCTTAGTATAAACAAGAACATCTCATTGAAATGTCAAAATAAGGCCTTCAGAGACTGTGAAGCGATTAATTATAACAGAATGAGACTTGGTATCATTGAAAGCTCTTTGTCTTTGATTGCAGCATCTGATGAACAGATAAACTAAAAAATGTCAAATCCGACTGATGGCCTATTCTGACAGCAGATGATGTCTGGCCTTGGGATGTAGAGCCCACATTTCTCTCTCTAACTTAATCTCTAATAAACGTAATTCATTTGGCCTTCTTTCATCACTATTCATGACTTGTGTTGGTGCTTGCATAAATATATATATACAGTATGTATATATATACATACTGTATATATATATATATATATACAGGCCTGTATATATATATATATATGTATATATCAGAAGTAGTGCATTCAAATTGTAATGATAAAGAATAATACTATGTATTAAATGATTAGTTGGTCATGTTCTCTTGTAGTCAATCACTAAGTGCTTCCCAAAGGACATTTCTAGCAGTGGTTAGGGAGATTCCTATTAAAATGTATCACCTGAAGATGTTTAATTGTAATAATAAAAATAAAAATTTACTGCATTTCTCTGCACCATAAATCTGGTAGTTACTACCATTCAGGGCGCATTACAATCCTAAAAACATGGCATGTAGCTATTAAGATTATTAAATAAAATAAAAAATATATAAATAAATAAAAGCATTAAAATATAGATATATATATATATACATACATATATAAATAGATAAGGATAGTATTAATAAAAAAACCTAATACTAATTAAAACGACAAGTTAAGAGAATAATAATAATAGTTAAAGTTAGATATTAAAAAGTCCAGAGTTCGCCACTGTCCACACATATAATTTAAAGAGAAAAAGCACGTTTAAAAAGAAGTGTCTTCAGTTGCTTCATGAACACGATGAGGCTATCTGTAGCATGCATGGCAAGTGGCACTTTGTTCCTGAGGCAGGTGAGCGTCGGCGGAGCGTAATGTGCGAGTGGGCTGGTGTCGAGTTAGCAGGTCCTCCAGGTATGACGCAGTCATGCCATGCAAACTGCGGAACGTAAGCAGGAGTAGTTTGTACTTGATGTGCGCTGTTTAATTGGCAACAAATGAAGCGCAATTAGAACATGAGTGATGTGGTCGTGCTTCTTAGTGAGTCTGGTGAGGAGATGGTCAAAAATCCCGTAAAGCAGGTCATTTCCATTGTCAAGACGAGACGTCCCTTGGCAAAAAAAAACTATAAATTTTCTATAGAAAACTACAGGATTTTTGCGCATAGTTTTCTATAGAAAACTATAGGACATTTTCTATAGAAAACTACAGGATTTTTGCGCATAGTTTTCTATAGAAAACTATGGGAAATTTTCTATAGGAAACTACAGGATTTTTGCGTTTTCTATAGAAAACTATAGGACATTTTCTATAGAAAACTACAGGATTTTTGCGGTTTTCTGTAGAAAACTATAGGACATTTTCTATAGAAAACTACAGGATTTTTGCGGTTTTCTACAGAAAACTACAGGACATTTTCTATAGTTTTTTTTAATAGAATATTCTATATGAAATTTTCTATAGAAAACTATAGGAAATATCCTATAGTATTTTCTATGGAATATTTCCTATGAGAAATATCCTATAGGCTATTTCCTGTAGGATATATCCTACAGAATATATCCTGTAGAAAATATTCTGTATGACATACTCATTAACAGAGGTGCACGTTAATCTTCAAATATTTGTATTATATTATATATTCAAATACATTAATCATACAGGCAATCTATAGTAATATCCAAGCATATTGAATGACCAAATAAAACAAATACAAAATAAAGTCTATTGAGCAGACATGTACATAAATGCAAGCAATGCTAATAATGACACCAATCATTTCTCAAATCCTTATATATACATTATAATACAATATGAACAATTAAGTATATAATAAATACAACAAATAGACTATTGAGCATACATGTCAAGAAATTAATCCTTAAATACTCTTGTACAGTAATGAGCCACTATCTGAAATAGCACAGGCTACATGTCACAATGACATTCACAACAGGGATAGCAAGAAAAATATTGTTGGAAACATTAAATATATTATTACTAAAATACACATCAATTAACATCCATGTAGGAAACAAATTAAACATTGTAATACTTGTTTTTACTTACATAGGCATTGGAACCTGCTGGAGGGGCTTACCCCAGAGGTAGTCCCTAATATTTGTGGATTAGGAGCTTACTCCCCAACATTTAGGAAGGGGTGTGCAGTTTGTAGTGTATGGGGGTGGAAGTAGGATTACCCCTAAATATTGCGGAATGGGAGTGCTTATTTAGGTTTTCAGAGTGCCTTAGGGTGTTTTTTTCAGGAAGCCTCAAGGGGGTGCAGATCGAGATGTCTGGAGAACCTCAAGGTGGGTCGTTTGGAACGCCCCCTTCCTTGTTCCAATGCCAGTGACTTTATATACACTGTACTCGGGTATACTACCATGGTATTTTTAAACAGGTACAACATGGTATTTTCATACATGGTACAAACACCAAAGATTGCCAGTCAGTAAGCGACATATCATGTCATTTTTGTACATCGCATCGTCAAATTATGTTGATAAACAACATATCTCAATATAAGATTTGCCATTATCTTTGCTATTGGCGGTTTTGTAAAAAGAATTATGAAAAGTACCTTTAATACATATTTGTATTGAAATATATACTTTTTCATTTTATCATATTTTAACCCTTCAAGATTATTTGTATTTAAATACATGTCAATGAATTTGACCCATATCTGCTGGTATACTACCACGGTATTTTGAAACAGGTACAACATGGTATTCCATTTGATATTGACAAAGAGAGCAAGGAAAACGAGTGGTAGAAAGAGAAAACCGAAATCACTTGGCATGATAGTGTCAAGAGGGTAGGGGTGAACAGTTGATAGTGACTCTAAGCAAGATGGGCTGTTTCTCAACACTTCTAGAATGTTAGATTGGAAACTGACTGACTGAACATAATTGGCATGGTTGAATGATTTTCTTCCATTACTTGGAACTACCACACTGTATTTATACACTCATGCATTATTACCAGTGCATAACAATAGTATATATATGAAGGGTTTAAGGGTAAAATACAATAAACGTCATGCAGCTCTGGTGACATATTTGCCTAGGCAAAATTGCAGAATTGAAATGTACAGTAGAACCTGTCTTGAGTGACCGCCACTTCAGCCTAGCAAAAGTGGTCTTTCAAGACAGGTGGTCGCCCATGACAGGTCAATAAACATTGAAAATATGGTCAATTTCAAGAGGAACCGAGAAAGCAGGTGGTTATCCAAGACAGGTTCTACTGTAAAAAAAAGTTTGGGTCTAGATATCGGTCATTGTGATTTTGTAGTATTGAGATATTCAATATCATGTCAATTTTAAGATGATATTTACACTATTGCGCTTTGCCCTGAAACCTTACACATGTACCATATTTATTGGTCAAATAAATTGATTCCGAGTTCTGTATTGCAATATACAGTATAATTGTACAGGGTATGTTATCATAATATTCAATAATTCAGAATGCATACACACAAACACTATACCACTTATATTGGTATCAGTGCTGTCAGAATGGACAAATCTTGCTTTTGGACATCAGTGATGACACCAACCTGAAATAAATGGAACAGAACACAATAAAAAAACTTTTACAATTCTATCGTGAAAAAGACTTTTACAATTCTATCGTGATTACATTGAAGAGGTGTGGTCACACACTCCGGTCAAATCGCAAAGGTGCTTATAAGTATAATGTTGTACCAGGTTGGAACGAGCGAGTGAAAGAGCTTCATTGTGCAGCCCGTGATGCTTACTGTATATGGAAAGAGACTGGTAAACCTAGACAAGGTGACATTTTTAATGTTATGAAATTATCCAGAATGAAATTCAAACAGGCGATCAGAAAATGTAAAAGGGAGAAAGAAACTATCATTGCTGATAACATTGCAGAACAGTTGTGTCAGAAAGACCACCGCAAATTCTGGAAAGAAATTAAGCACTGTACGAACAGTAAAGTAAAACTTCCGACAAACATTGATAATATACACGGTGACGTAAACATCGGGTCAATGTGGAAGCATCATTATGAACATTTATTTAATGATGTGGAGGATAGTCGATGTGATAAAGTTTGTTATGACTGTTCCACTGACAATACAGGAATGACTGTTGGTGCAGTTGAACTGATGGATATTATTAATGGACTCTCAACAAATAAGTCACCAGGTCTGGACGGTATCAGTGCAGAACATATTAAGTTCGCTGATTATCAACTCGCTGTGCTTTTGTCTATCCTTGTGTCTTCGATTCTGGTGCATGGTTATTTACCAAAAGAAATGTCACAGTCTGTTATTGTACCAATTATTAAAGACAAAAATAGACGAGTAAACGACAAAGGGAATTATAGGCCAATATGTCTATCGAATATATTTTCGAAGATAATAGACACTGTTCTTTTTAACAGAATGAAAATGTACTTGGAAACCACTCCTAATCAATTTGGCTTTAAGCCTAAACATGGAACGGAGTTATGCGTGTTTGCATTTAAGGAATTATTAAGGTTCTACACTGAACATGGTTCAGCTATGCACGTCGCATTTTTAGATGCATCAAAGGCGTTTGATCGTGTCAACCGAAATAAACTTATAACGAAACTAGAACAACGAAATGTACCGAACTATATCTTAAGAATACTCAGCAATGAATTCAATAATCAATGTGTATGCATACGATGGGGAAATACCTACTCGGACTTCTTCTCGGTAGGCAATGGTGTTAAGCAAGGTGGGAAGTTATCCCCTTTGCTTTTTAACATTTATATGGATAATCTGAGTATACAACTGCACAAAAAACAAATCGGTTGTAGTCTTGGTAACATGGTTGTTAATCACCTTATATACGCCGATGATCTACTTCTGTTTGCACCTTCTGCTAAAGGACTACAAACACTACTAGACATGTGTTACTCATATGGATGTGAGCACGATGTGCAATACAATGCGAGTAAATCCCTGGTCATGTACTTTGAATCTAGAAAGTCAAATCTGTCTAAAGAAATGACATTAGGAGGAAAGAAGTTAAACTTTGCCACCTCTTGTAAATATCTTGGACATGTCATTTCTAATAACTTGTCTGATGAGTCTGACATGCAAGCCAAAGTGAGACTTTTGTATGCCAAGAGTAACATGTTACGTCAAAAGTTTCACTTTTGTTCAACTGCTGTAAAAAATAAGCTATTTACAGCGTATTTTGGTAATATCTATATGTGTGCGTTATGGGTGAACTTTAGAAAAGTTAATTTTCATCAATTCATTGTTGCATATAACAACTCTTTCAGGATATTGAACAATTTGCCCATGAGATGTAGCGCTAGCCACATGTTTGCTACAGCTAATGTCAGCTCGGGTAAATGTGTAATCAGAAAGGCTATTTTTAGCTTAATGAATAGGATTGACATGTCTTTGAATCCCATTATTTATAGCATTAAAACTAGCGACGTGTATTGTACTTCGAAACTGCGGCACCAGTGGGTCCGGGATTTATATAATTTTTAAACGTATTGTTCTTATCTATGTATTTTTATATTATTTACATACTTTTATTGATGTATTTGTATATATGGACATCATGATTGTCTGAAATAAATACATTATTATTATTATTATTATAAAAATACAATATGTGTGGCTTATATTATACATCATAAATCTAAAAACTGGAACATTTTGACAAATACTTAATATTCAGCAAAGTCCTATTACAATGTTGCACTGTGGTTTGATCTCATAGTATCCTCATCTACATGCCCAGCAGGTAGTAAGTCCACTACAGGATGGACTCAAATTAGCTCATTTATCCCAAGTGTGGGATCTTTTACTTCCTCTGGCAGATAACAGTTAGAAGGGAGCAATGGCCTAGTGTATTTTCCAAGAGAACAAAATTTCTCAAGTTTTTTAAAACTGTGGCCGATAGTTGGATTTGAGTCCAGTCCCCTCAACCGGTGCTTTACCACTTTGCCACCGGTTCCCATTATCGGCAGTAGTCGGTACCCATATAATTTTTGAACAAGTAGGTCTAGTACTGTGACAGTAATCTACCTTTATATATATCACTATTATCAGGATTAGTAACATTAACAAACAGACAACTAAATTGTTAATATTGTTATTATGAATCAAAATAAATAGTTGTTTAAATCATTGGCATTGCTATTAGGCATTACATACATTAGTATAGACTTGATGTTTATATCTAAAAATGTTAATTATATACCTACGGCTACAGCTACACTAGTCCCTAATTGGCTATGGCCTATGCATCACAAAAAAAGGTAAAAAAATTGAACTTGAAACACACACATATCGATCACATATTTGCAATTCTATTGTTATTTAATTTAGGGTATTTTTTAAGTCTGAGTTGCATTTTACTTGTTTTTATTATTCATTCACGTGGCCATGGCAATGCAGTTGGTTAATTGGTACGTACAATGAAATGAGCGACAATTGAGGCAAATCTAGCGACAATTGAGGCAAATCTCAACGATTTGGACGATGATATAACAAGCAAGGTGTTAAAATTTGCGGATGATACAAAAGTGTTTGGAAGGATTAAAAGTGATGGAGACAGACAGCATTTACAAGATGATCTTGATAGGTTGATCAAATGGTCTGAAAAGTGGCAAATGCTGTTCAATTTTGGGAAATGTAAATGCCTCCACACAGGTCATGGGAATGAAGAGGTAAAATATAAAATGGGGGGTACTGTTCTAAGTACTACTGTAAAAGAAAAGGACTTGGGGTTAACCATTAGTGCTGATATGAAGGTTTCAGAGCAGTGCGGAATTGCAGCGTCAAAGGGAAATCAAATCCTTGGATTAATTAGGCGAAATATAGCGTATAAGAAAAAAGAATTAATAGTACCGCTGTACAAAACAATAGTGAGGCCTCATTTAGAATATTGTATACAAGCATGGAGGCCATATCGCAAGAAGGACATAGATATGCTAGAAAGAGTACAGAGGAGAGCGACTAAAATGATACAAAATCTGAGGGATCTTAGTTACGAAATACGCCTAAAAGAATGTGGTTTAACAACATTAGAGACCAGGAGATTGAGAGGAGATCACATAGAAGTGTTTAAAATATTGAATGGTTATGAAAATATTGATAGAAACATTTTTTTCTCAGTTAAGAAAAATAGAAGGACCAGAGGACATGAAGCTACATTAGTAAAGGAGCAGTGTAGATTAGATATAAGAAAGTTCTCATTCTCACAAAGGACTGTAAATGAATGGAACAGATTATCTCCTGATTGTGTTGGTGCTAGTAGCGTGAATATGTTTAAAAATAAAATCGACACACACCTTAAAAAGGCGGGATACATGTAGATAAAAAGTATTGGACTCTCGATAAGCCAAAAGGCTTCCTTGTCCACCTGCCATACAGAGTAATTTTCTGGATGGCAATCTTGTTAAATCTTGTTAAATCTACTCTAGTAGGTCGAGGCCACTTTACCATCTGGCTAAATGTAAAATAATTGATAAGAAAATAATGCTCGGTGTGTACCTCAAACAATAATTGACATACACAAACAATATGGAGTGACGGAATGATCGATTTGGTATAGAAGAAAACGAGGTAAAATCGTTGCATCGATGCAGGTTGGAATTGGCGGTTACGCAAACGGCTGTCTGTCTATAACTATTTCGTAATATTGTTAACAGTATTTTACTCTGTGGATCAAATAGTTATAAAAACAACACACAGCAATCTTTGGCAACATCCTACCGTTTGTCTCGTGGCATGAATGGCCGAAATGTCTTCATTATAATGACTCTGTCCGCAATCTACCGACTTCGCGCTAGGCCGTCTGGCCTTCTTCTGTTTGAAATCGAACGTTACGCGCCGAAATGACTCACGGGTAATAACATTATGGGATGCGGTAGCGGCGCTGCCGGATTCATAACAATATATGCTTAGCTGAATGTTTCGGTATAAAATAATAAAGTAGCATCGTTTTAGTTTACAACATACTGACATATATATGTATATGTAACATCCACCACATGTATACATAACAAAAAAATACATACATGTTTCTAAAACAGTGGTTAAAAGTTTCCACAGAATTCTATAGAATATTCTATAGTTTTCTGTAGAATCCAACAACAAAAACTACAGGTTCTCTAAAATATATAGGATTGTATAGAATATTCTATAGTTTTCTATAAAATCCTACAAAAAACTATAGGTTCTCTAAAAACTATAGGATTCTATAGAATATTGTATAGTTTTCTGTAGAATCCTAGAAAAAACTATAGGTTCTCTAAAAACAATAGGATTGTATAGAATATTCTATAATTGTCTATAAAATCCTACAAAAAACTATAGGTTCTCTAAAAACTATAGGATTCTATAGAATATTTTTTAGTTTTCTGTAGAATCCTACACAAAACTATAGGTTCTCTAAAAAACTATAGGTTTCTATAGAATATTCTATAGTTTTCTATAAAATCCTACAAAAAACTATAGGTTCTCTAAAAACTATAGGATTCTATAGAATATTCTATAGTTTTATACAGATTCCTACAAAAAAACCTATAGGTTGTCTTAAACTATAGGATTCTATAGATTATCCTATAGTTTTCTATATATTCCTACAAAAAACCTATAGGTTGCCTAAAAACTATAGGATTCTATAGAATATTCTATAGTTTTCTATAGAATCCTACAGAAAACTATAGGTTCTTTAAAAACTATAGCATATTCTATAGAATTCTATAAAATATTCTATAGAATTATTTTGGAAATTAAGATTTCCATAGCCAATTTATAGTTTTCTATATAATACTATAGAATACTATAGAAAAACTATAGAATACTATATAATACTATAGAATACTACAGAATACTATAGGAAATTTATAGTTTTCTATAGAATGTTTTGCTAAGGGGTCACGTAGGTATGTACCATCATTATGCAGTATCGCAATGACATCACCACGACGACTGGATTTAGGATGGTGAATGAGTTTATAACCAGGTGGTGTGAGAGCCCTGGTTACCAGGAGGTCGGAGTCTTTGTTAGAAAGCCAAGTTTCAGTAATGGCCACAACGTCGAGATCGTGTACGCAGACGTGGTCTAAAATGTCGGTCATTTTGTTGCTTGTGTTGTCGGACAGCATAGTGGATTTGGGGAAAGAGTCACGGAAATCAGGTTGTCATGTACTTGTGAAGATGTGCGCACGTAGTTGCTGGGTGGTCGAAAACCGATCACTGTGGAGATAGGTAGTTGATTACTTCCACCTCGGCATCTACGCTTCGTTGGTCGTCTTGACGCAATGCCAAGTTCACGTAAAATGTTCCAAGCACTGGCATTCAAGCGTGAAGAATTGGAATGTGCCCCTTGAGCCTGTTGATTTTGTTGGTATAAAACTGTGCGTGTAGATAGTTAACTTGTCTGGTTAACATGTGTTTTGAAATTACTTATTTTTGTGGCTGCGATATTTAAATTGCCATTACTGTCAGGACTGAATAGTGCTTCACACCAATGACCTTTGACCTGCAGGTTCAGTGGACATTGACCGAGCCAGTCAGCTCTACTCGGACCTTCGGACAGCCGTACAATCTCTCGTTGTCACCAACTACCTCCATCTCCTCTACGTTGTCACGCCCTACGACCTTGGGTCACAGGTCAAACCATCGTGGATGGTCTACTTTAATCAGGTGACACATTTACGCAGTCATTTTTATCAGACAGAATTAGTACAATTGTAATTTCCACTTTTTTCCAGACATAAATAACTAACAACGATATACACCATTTAGGTAGCTGGGTTTGTTTGATGTAGTTGTTTGAACTAGCAAAAATTCACACAGACGCAGTATTTGTAAATTATGTTAGTTATGATAATATACTATATATGATATGTTATAAATTTAAAACAATTTGTCATGGTAACGTAAGTATCCACATAGACATACATTCATAACGTTTAGTGTTATCTACAGCTTTTGATTAAAGAGATACCAGTTAATATAGAAGTTCTTAGTTCTATTTGTTTTCACTTTGGATAGCGTGTATCGTATAATACCACATCGTGTGTTGTGCATTGTTCCCCTTGGTGTTGGTAGGAGTTTGTGCAGTTTGTGCTGCGGTTGTTCGATTTGTGTAAAGAAAAGTTCACATAATTGTGTTTGTCTCTCGTTCAGAGTAACCAGCTGTGCAAACGCAATAGCACACCGCAAGCGAGTTATTTTTAGCGCGACAGCCGCGGTCAAGGTCGTGAATCTTAATTATGCCAACCGAGTGTGGCTGGCATTTAAGGGGTTAGGGGTCAGGACACTGTTAGACTTCCTGCTTGGTTACAGACGAAAAAGTGCAGTATATTTTTGGGAAATTATTTTTTACAATATTCACCTGCTCTGACATCAGTGCATTTGTGTAGTCAGATTTCTAGATGTGATTGTAGAAGCTGTTGACAGTAAAATGGTGTATTTTTAGCTGATTTTACTAAGCGGAAGGGTATTTGGCAGCAATTTGGCTAGTTGACCCTTTAGCCAGATTACTGCCTGCATCCATTTGTAAATATTAACGGGTGTCATACATACAGGCATTTTGCAAGAGCTAGAAATATTAGATTTTGACTAAACTCGACCAGCATGTCAACGAAATGATAGTAACAGCAGGTGAGAAGTTTAAGACATTTTATAGGTCACGTTTTCTTACAATCAGACAAAACGTTAACATGGTCGCCAATGGGAAAACTATCAGTGTGCTGACCCCGTTAGGGGGTTAGGACACTGTTAGACTGTGACTACAGA
The DNA here is from genome assembly GCA_020002185.1 of Paraescarpia echinospica. Lineage (NCBI taxonomy): Eukaryota > Metazoa > Annelida > Polychaeta > Sabellida > Siboglinidae > Paraescarpia > Paraescarpia echinospica. The sequence continues at coordinate 45,333 of JAHLWY010000207.1, forward strand.
GAACTATTTCTACAACGTCTCGCCATCAACTTCAACGCTACTATTACTTATGAAAAGCGGCGATGTGAGCACCAACCCAGGCCCTGCTGGGCACAAGAGAAACTACACGCCAAAACACCCGTGTAGTCGTTGTTTCAAAGGTGTCACTGCCCGCAGTAGAGCTATCTCCTGTGACTCCTGCGGCCAGTGGACACACAACAAATGTGCTGGAGTTTTTACAAACGAAGCATACGATGATATCTGCAACAGCGGTGATTTATTTACGTTTCTGTGTGATCGATGCTCACTTCAAGCCCTCCCGTTTGCTGATGACAAGGCCGACGACAACATCAGCGACCGTCAGTCGATCTTCACACAATCTAACAACCGAGATGAGGGCCGTTGTCCTGATGGCAACGACCACCTGTCAGTCACTGATAGTGACCCCGCTGACCAGTCATCAAGTGAAAGACCCCTTGACTTTGAATGTTTACGTTCAAAGGGTCTCAACTTCGTTCATTTGAACTCTCGCAGTCTTCTGCCGAAACTTGACGATCTAAGAGTTCTCGCAGCTAACACTAAAGTTGCGGTGATCGGCATCACCGAGTCTTGGTTAGATGCGTCGGTCACAGACTCGGAAATTGAAATCACTGACTATACTATTCTCCGGCTCGACAGGAATCGCGAGGGCGGTGGTGTATGTATCTACATTAGAAGTGACATTGCTTTCAAACCGAGAGACGATATATATACTAACCTAGAAACTGTCTGGGCTGAACTGTATTTACCTAAGACCAAACCTATTTTACTTGGTGTATGCTACCGTCCACCCAAACAGATGGACTTTTTTAATATACTCGAACAATGCTGCATGGAATGTAATTCTTTCACCAACCAAGAATTCATCATAATGGGTGACTTTAACGTTGACTACTCTCACCTGAATACTCACACTAATCAGTTGTATGTGTCACTGAAGCATTATATGTCTATGTTTGGTATGACCCAGCTTATTAACACACCTACAAGGATTACCAGTACAACATCCACCATCTTAGATCTCATCCTCATCTCAGACCCTGATAAAATAACACAATGTGGTGTATTAGATCTTGGCTTGAGTGACCACCAATTAATACATTGTACACGCAAATGTAAGAAAATTCCTGTTAATCAACACAATGGTGTGACTTTAAGATCGCTCAAAAACTACAGTAAGGAAATGTTTGAAGCAAAACTGCAGGAGGTAGATTGGCAGGATGTATCGGATATTAACTCTGTACACGAGGCTTTTTATCATTTTAAATCTAAGTTGATGGCCGTTATTGATAACATTGCCCCTTTGAAGTATGTCCGGATTAAACAGCGTACCGCCCCATGGATGACCGGGGAGATACTGCATCTCATTCATGAAAGAGATCGGGCATTTACAAAATTCAAAAAGACTAAAGACATCAGTTGGCACGGAAAATACACTTATCTTCGGAATCAGGTTCAATGTAAGAAGAAACAGGCCAAATCAGACTTCATTGCTAACAAGGCTAACGAATTCAAACAACAACCAAAGAAATTATGGCAAATGCTGAAAGGCCTCGGAACTTCGTCTCAGTGTAAAACTAAGCCAGGAAGTATAGGACTAGGTATCGATAACAACATTTGTTTTGATAAATCAGTGGTATCTGAGCATTTTAACAAGTATTTTACTAATGTAGCCTCAACACTGGTTGGCAAACTCCCACCAAGTAATGGTAAATATGAAGAGAAACACATCCAAGACTTCTACAGGTCAATGGGTGTCACCAGTAATAGTTTCTGTTTTAGTGAAGTCAGCGAGAACAAAGTACTAAGTATTCTTAGCAAACTAAACTCAAACAAGGCAACTGGTTTGGATCTATTGTCACCCAGATTTATCAAGGATGGTGCCAAGCACATTGCATCTCCTTTGGCGCATATTTTAAATTTGTCTTTGTCCACAGGCGAAATTCCAAAAGATCTTAAATCAGCAAGGGTGATGCCCATTTACAAAAAGAACAGTAAGAAGGAAGCCGGTAATTACAGGCCGATCTCGATTCTTAATACTATCTCGAAATTATTTGAGAGGATCGTCTATCAACAGCTGGACGAGTATCTCCAAGCACATCAGATCCTATATGAATATCAATCTGGTTTTAGATCCTCATATTCTACTGAAACATGTTTAGTACATCTCACAGACTTCCTAAAACAGGAGCAAGATAAAGGTAATTATATAGGTATGGTGCTTCTTGACCTTCAGAAGGCCTTTGACACCGTAGACCATAAAATTATGCTTCAAAAACTCGAAGCTTCACAGGACTTCACAAATCTGCCATAGTCTGGTTTCAATCATATTTATATGAACGACAACAATCGGTTGACATTGGTGGTACCTTATCAAAACCGATGACTGTCACATGTGGTGTACCTCAAGGGTCAATTCTCGGACCCTTACTATTTCTAATCTATATTAATGATATTCCATCGGCTGTTCGCTGCAAACTTCTTTTGTACGCTGACGATTCGGCTCTGATAGCTTCGGGTAAGAACACCCAACACATCCAAGAAAGTCTCTCTTCGGAGCTTGAGGCAGCCAGAGTATGGCTGATAAATAACAAACTGTCCCTCCATCTAGGGAAAACTGAATCAATCCTTTTTGGATCGAAACGTAAACTCCACACATGCAACTCCATTCAGGTGAAATGTGCTGGCAACACATTGACGTGTCAGACGCATGTTAAATACCTAGGTGTAGAGTTAGATCAGTCACTAACTGGAGAAGGTGTGGCTGAGAAGATAGTTTGCAAATCAAATGCTAAGTTAAAATTTATGTACAGGCAGACAAGAAATGTCAACATGAAAACAAAAAAACTACTTACTTCTGCCTTAATACAATGTCATTTTGACTATGCCTGTTCATCATGGTTCTCGGGTTTAACCAAGAAATATAAAACAAGACTACAGTGTACCCAGAACAAGGTAATCCGTTTCCTTCTTAATGCACCAGCCAGAACCCACATTGGATCAACGGAGTTTAGACAGGTCAATATGTTACCAGTGGATCTACGGGTCAAGCAACTAAAATTGAACCTTGTCTATAATATTGTCAATGACAGAGCACCGATTTATTTGTCCGATTCTGTCAACGTAACACGCAAGCAGCACGGTATAAATACAAGATCTAGTACTTTGTCTCTGCATGTGCCGTATGTTAAATCTTTCGGTCAAACTTCTTTTTACTACACAGGTATACAGGCATGGAATGAATTGCCATATAACATACAAGGTGCTCAGAACAAGAACCAATTTAAACTTTTAGTGAAACAGTTTTTGTTCAATTATCTTAATGATCAGGAAGCCAGCTCATTTATTTACTTATAATTCAATCTTATTTTTGAGGTCCTACCTGTATTTTATTTGATATATTTTTATTTATAATATTTTTTTTAAAAGTTTTTTTTATTGATGATGCATCTTTTGTTAAATGTTTAATTAAAAAAAACTTGTATTATGTATTTGTAGCACATGTGTCGGTTTTTCTAATGACTTAATAGTGCTTATAATCAGGAGGTAATGTCTCTTCTTTCTTAATATCATAATTACGAATGTCCTTTGACATCTTAACAGTAACTTAGTATTTATTTATTATTGTTTTTTTAGTATGTTATTTTGTCATATTCTATTTGTATCTGTGTCATGTATTTGTTTGTATGTCCAAGGACCACAATGGAAACAAGTGCTTGCACTTTCTTGTGTCATCCTTTATATTTAATGTACCCTGTATTTATATGTTATGTATGTACAAGCTTACATTTTATATTGAATAAAATAATCAAATCAGACTTCCTGCTTGGTTACAGACGAATAAAAGTGCAGTATATTTTTGAAAAATGACTTTATAATATTCACTTGCTCTGACATAAGTGCATTTGAGTAGTCAGATTTCTAGATGTGATTATAGAAGCTGTTGACAGTAAAATGGTGTCTTTTTAGCTGATTTTACTAAGCGGAAGGGTATCTGGCAGCAATTTGGCTAGTTGACACTTTAGCCGGATTACTGCCTGAATCCAGTTGTAAATATTGACGGGTGTCATACATACAGGCATTTTGCAAGAGCTAGAGATATTAGATTTTGACTAAACTCGACCAGCATGTCAATGAGATGATGACAACGGCAGGTGAGAAGTTTTCATTTTCTAGGTCATGTTTTCTTACAATCAGATAAAACGTTAACATGGTCGCCTATGGGAAAACTATCAGTGTGCTGACCCCTTAACGAGTAGCTGGTGTGTCATTCCAGCGTTCTAAATTGTTGTAATAGTAATTTCTTAACAAAATGGTGTGCACGAAACATTGCTGTTACGGGACATGCAATAGCAACAGCTGACAGACAGGACATGCAAGGAGTATTTTTATTGAATTTCCCTAAACCAAAAACGAAACGCGAGAAATGGACTTGGCATTGTGGACGGCCGAAAGAACAATTCAACGTCGACCTTGTCAAGAAAATTACATTTATATGCAGTAAGCATTTTGTTGGTGGAAAGGGACCAACTACCGATCATCCAGATCCAATTCCAGCTACAGCTTGCCCCCAAGGAGTAAGTAAAGCACTGTACATATAACAGTTTGGACTTCGTGCTACACCTACACACACTGTCACTGCAGCAAGCTGAACAACTAAGGCAAAGGCCAAACATATGGCTGTGGGCATGGCCATGTCATACATTTTAACATATTATTATTGTGATATTTAACTAACACTGTTTAGGGTCCTAATACCATTGGTGGAAATCGTGTATGATCTAGCAGTATCCTACAGTAGTACAGGGTCTACTTGGTCCTAGGGCTAGGCTAGGCCTACGACTGCAGTAGTACAGCCTAACATTTTAGAAGTGTATTGAAGCTACCAAAGAAAACATGTTTAGCCCACACTGTCTTACTGTATTTTTCTAATAAAAAATATGGCCTGCTCTAATGGATTGTGTCAATTATTAATATTTTATGTTCTTGACTGAATTATGTATATAAAAACAGGTTAAGAAATTCACACGGGCACCAAGATAACCCCCAACAATTCGTACAGTTAGTGATACTACCCCAACGAGAAAAAGACTTGATGATAAGCTGGAAGAGTTGGTTGCTGCTGAAACACTGCTTACTTTGACTTCTGCTGAGATAACATAGTTCTAAAAGATACAAGCTTCAACATGTCATATCAATTATAATGGTTGCAGTTTTGAATGTATCTTTATTTACTAATGATAGAACACGTACCGAATCTACAATTACTACAAATAAATTACTTAAATAATTATAGACCAAGGTTTCATATGGCATGTCTAGGGGTATCTGAATGCTTGTTTGGTCTAACAAAATATCAGATGTGACAGCTTGTATTGTTGCCCACTGCAAGAAACTCTTGTACTTGGGTCTCAAGTCAAGCTGACAAAGATCCACATTGATTTAGCATATCCTAAAAGAGAGTATTTTTATCATTTCATTTTTGTTTTTTAGTAGGAATGTGTAGCAATAATATAATAAGGAACACACTAAACAAGAACTGTGACTATTAATGACAGGATTAACAGAATTTAATTAAGTGTATTTACAATGTTAACACCGAGAATACGCCTGGGAAAAATGTTTGAAAATTACATACTTTGAACAGTGTTTTTGGCTCTAACTAATCACAATACTATCAGTACCACTACAATTTATGACAGAAACCACCAGATCAAGAGCAGTCTACACATATTAACATTGCAGCAAGTGAGTGATTTGTTCACAAGAAGAACACTCCCCATTGTAGATGAACAATCTAGATGAGACTGAGCTAAAGGTGGCAGCACTGGTAGGCGTCTCGGAGAGCTACATTGCGAAGAAAGCATCGGGACAGAGAACAAGGAAGGTGAGTGACAGCGACTCTGCGAAGTAATGGCAGAATAAGAGTTGTCTTTCTTCTTACATGCTCTCAAAACATTTGTGTATTTTCATGAACCGTGACTTAGTGATCAGTGAACAGCAGTGTGGTATTCAGTGAACCATGACATGGTAACCAGTGAACAATGACATGGTAATCAGTGAACTACACCATGGTAATCAGTGAACCGTGACATCGTAAATCGGTGAAACATGACATGATCAATCAGTGAACCATGATGTGATAATCAATGAGCCATGCCATAACTAATAAGTGAACCGTGATGTTTTAATCAATGAACCGTGACATTGTAATCAGTGAAGTGTGACGTGATTGCAGAATGCCGACGAGGACGTGGTTGAGCGATTTTTTCTCACCCTCATCCTGTACAGCCTGTGGAGGCATCAGTCTGTGTGGGAAGTCGCCGCCAAGTTCCAACTTCCTCGCGGCTTCATCCAACAACTGCTTTCTGGCGCTGCGTCATTCGCGTCATGCGTCATGCACTTCTGTCAGGTGACACTCTACTTGGTCTCCACTGTTCTACACATGCTATAAAATAATGCTTTTACCTAATAAATCTGGGGCCGGTTTCATGAAGGGATCTTAAAGTTATGCAATAACTTAGTCATGTGTTTGCTAAAACTCCTATGTTCACCTATTAAAAAAATCACATCATTAACTAAGACAATCATATTAGCGTTAAGAACGTTCTTAGCGGTTTCATGAAACCGGCTGCTGATGCACAGAGAAGAACTGAATTAGGACACATTTTATATAGTTTAGTTATTTTATTTATTAATCTAATGTTTATTTATTTTTAATATTAATTTTTTTTTAATCGTGTATGTTTTACCATTATTTTTAATATTTAAAAATCTTGATTGTTTATGTGTTACACTGCATGTAAGTACATATGAACTGGCTGATCCCGGTTATATGGTGCTCTACAAGATTGAGTGATAATAATATTGTTGCAGCATTAGAATGAAAATATGTGATTGATCCTGTGCAGTACTAGTCACATTGTCATGTTAGTGCTGCTACAACATGATGACACTAACCCAGAGTCCTTTACATGAAGCTATGTCAACGACCATCGCAAAGTTATATTCTTTGTCCATGGATGTCATGCAACAGATTTTCTAACTATCGCAAAGCTATATCTGTCAGTGTGAAGGACGTGAATTGTTGATTGTCCTTAAACTATGTCCGTGATTGTCACCAAGTCATCCGCCGTTAGGAGCTGGAAGAGCTGTGGGCACTGCAGTACCTGCTGCCAAACCTTGTGAAGCGCCTGTCATACTGCGTGACAACGGAACTCATCCCACTGGTAGAGATTCCGGCTGTCACTATAGTGAGTAACATACTCATAAACTCCTCTCTTCCAGCCTTGCAGATCCTTCCAAGATGCTTATAAAATTGATGTAAAATACAGAAAGAACAAATTAAAGTAGATTTAACTAGTACACTATTTTTAAATCTGATCATTATTTTGACCACACTTGATTCATCTGGGCCAATCTTTCTGGCCCAGATGGCAGATGTAGGCAAAAGAAATCGCAGCACTGCCAAATTCAAATCACAATTGAACCACTAGGATACTGCAATGATCTTCTGTCATATGGTTACATCAGAGAATCATACTTAACAGTCTTTCCCTGGGGAAAATGCTGGGCGAGGTGGTAGGGGTGGGCTATGCAAGTGCTGCAGGCGCAAAGTGTTGCTAGGGGAGTTCGGGACATGTCCCCCCGGAGAATTTTTTTTAAACACTTCAAATGGTGCATTCTGTATTAACCTTTACTCTTGGATATAGAGGGGAAGATATGTAAAACAACAAGACACTACTTGTAAATGTAGTAATCATGATTGATAAAAGTCAGTAATCATGATTGTGTTGAGGTGTGGTTTCCACTTTACCACTTGTACTTGGTTGTGGTGATGTTTTTCTTGCCCTTACCCTATGCCTTGTTACCACGCTGAAAGAGTCAGTAAAAACTAAAAGGTAAGTTCTTATATAGCACAGTGTCCAGTCCTAAGGACTGCTCAAAGCACTTTACACTTTGCTCCCTGGCAGACCTGTTCAGTCGAACACCATCTCGACTTCTCTGGGAAGCATCCAGTGGTATGAACTGAAGACTCTTTCATCATAGATACATTTAAAATGGAAATAAATAATGCAGATATTTGTTATATGCTAAACACAACTAACCTTGCCAATCCAACTGACAATCTCAACATTCTTAATGAAGTAATATCCAGGGCAAAAGATAAACACTTGCTAGTACGTGCGATCAAATTCAATAAGCATAAACACAGCAAGTCTCAGTGGATTACAAATGGTATAATCCGGTCAATTGCTTACAAAGATAAATTATACATCAAACTAGAACAAACACCTGCAAATTCTGAGATTTATATAAATCGTAAAACTAACTTAGCCACTTACCAAAGAATTCTGAAAAACTCATTTGTAATGCAAAAAAACATTTCAAAATATAAAAAAAAAATGTAAGAATGACATTAAGCAAACATGGTGTACTATCAAAGAAGTTATTAATCGGACATCAAAGAAATTGGAATTTCCTGATCAATTTTTGATTTACAAAAAAAGTGATAAATGATACTAATGTCATTGCTAACAAATTTAATTGTTTTTTAGTCCTTTGGCCGAAGGTCCAAGGGACTATTGCCATCACTGTGTGTCCGCCGTTAGCTGCCGTATCTCAGAAACCGTTCAGCAACTTTTTCTCTAATTTTGTATAGACATATCTTAGGGCACTGCCACTATGCACGAGAAATCTGTATTTGATTAAATAATTTTAAGGGCTCCCTAGGGCCTCCAAGGACCCCAAAACTGGTAAAAATGTAAAATTTTGCCTATTTTTAGTCCTTTGGCCGAAGGTCCAAGGGACTATTGCCATCACTCTGCGTCCGCTATCCTCTGTCCGCCGTTAGCTGCCGTATCTCAGAAACCGTTCAGCAACTTTTTCTCTAATTTTGCATAGACATATCTTAGGGCACTGCCACTATGCACAAGAAATCTGTATTTGATTGAATCATTTTAAGGGCTCCCTAGGGCCTCCAAGGACCCCAAAACTGGTAAAAATGTAACATTTGGCCTATTTTAAAAAAAAATGTTCAGCAACTTTTTTCTAATTTTGCATAGATGTATCTTAGCGTGCTGCCACTATATACAAGAAATCTGTATTTGATTGAATCATTCTAAGGGCACATAAGGGGCCCCCAAAGTGCAAAAGTTTTACATTATCTAGTGATGTGGTTTTGAGAAGGGCCCTTGAGTCCATCCCCAACAGTAGATTTTGTTTAATGTGCCACAAAGTCAACACCATGACTAATCTCTGCAGCCTAGTGCTACTGTTCCATTGAGATCTTGACTAATCTTTAATTGGTCACAGCGCCCAAGGCAGAGTAGACACCCCCAACAATAGATTTTGTTTAATGTGCCACAAAGTCAACACCAAGACTAATCTCTGCAGCCTAGTGCTACTGTTCCATTGAGACCTTGACTAATCTTTAATTGGTCACAGCTCCCAGGCAGAGTAGACACACTTGACCCCTGTTAGACTGAACAGTTGCCTAACACTTTTTATCTTCAAAACTATTGATTTTCTGTAATTGCAAGTTGTGTTTATTTTGATGTTCATTTAATTATTATAAAATGGTGTGACTGTGGTGTCTATTGGTTAAAGATGTATTGTCTGTAGAAGCCTGTAGGTGACAAACATAGTAAAATTCATATTCTGTCACCTGTAGGTGACAAACATAGAAAATTAATATTCTGGACAACTATAGAGTGAAATATCCTACACTTTATTGATATCAAATGCATTCTACTGTTCTGTTTACGCTTGCCATGCCTTGTGTAGACATGGTACTGTGTAAATCAATTGTATCAATATAGACTAATAATTACAGATTCACAATATAGTTGACACCTGAAACAACCAAATGTCAACCATTAGAAGAGTTGACATAGTTCCGCTATACACAAGCAAGAAATCTGTATTTGATTGAATCATTCTAGTGTCATCAGCATATAGTAGAACATACATTTTCTACATCATCATCACTAAGGTTGTTGTAAATTTAACCAGCTGCCATGTCAAGTCCATTATAATTGTGACTAACAGTGTTCAAAATGATTCAGGTAAATAGCAAATAACAAAGGACACAAGTTTTCTCCTTGCCATACTTGCTATACATCACATGAGAAGAAGGCTGGCCCTGATTTATACATGATTTAGCATTTTTGTATATGTTGTATACAACTTTCAACACAATACCATTAATACCGCATGAAATTATCTTAGACCACAGGGAGGACCGGTCTACTAAATCAAATGCTTTCTTATAATCAATGAAGGCACAATAAAGCTTTTTGTGTCGAGACAAATACACTTCAACCAATACCCCTATTTGAACACTGCCTGTTCTTCACCTATTACATTCACTTTGTTTAGGTATGTGGTCAGTCTGGTATTCTGAACAATCACTAAGGATTAATGAACACTTGTGCAGAATGTCACCCACTTGGCAGGTTTAATTGATCTATTCAGCAATGAGGACACTGCTTAGGCCTCACTCTGGACACTGTCACTCACAGTGTTGTGTATTGTCTTAGTTGGTGCATTGAGCTAATCTACTTGACCATGAATCAGTGGTGGCTCTGGTTGTGTATTACACCCAGCTGTGGAGCTAAGATTCTCTGCCTGCTATTGTTTGATGGAAACTGTGACTAATGTGTAATTGGTCACTGGCAGTAGCTTGTGTCAACAGACAGCATTAAGCCACTAGACCCCTGTTAAACTGGACAGTTGCCTGTAGGTTTTAAACTGTGTCAAACAGTGAGTCTACCTTTTGCTCTCAAATAATCTATCCTCTTAGTTTTACACATGATGACATAATCTGGCATAACTTGATAAGTCTTTGTAGCAGCACATTTGTACTTCCAGTGTATCATTGCAACATAACATACATATTACATATTGTGTGCCACATTTGAATGTTGTGCATGTAATATTTCCATGCAGTCCATTTGCATATATAATGTAAAACTTCAACAGCCGTTTTTTTCATTTTCACTTTTTGATCCCTATCATGTTCAATGCTCCATAACTTTGCCAATTTTTGTAGCAGTCATATTTTTTGAAACCGTGTAAAGCACCCTACCAAACCTTTACAAGGATGTAAGAAAACAATGTTACAATTTTTCCAATTTATCACTCATTTGGTCAGCCGGGGTCACATATAGACGTATTAGTCCAAAGGACTTCAGGGCCACTTGGCCCATTTAAAAAAAAAACTGTTCAGCAACTTTTTCTCTAATTTTGCATATACATTTCATGTGGTAGTGTCACTTTACGCAAGAAATCTGTATTTGATTGAATCATTCTAAGGGCACCTAATGACCCCCCAAAAAAGGACCCCAAAACTGGTAAATTTTCACATTTTGCCAATTTTTTCAAAAACTTAAGTAATTTTTTCTCTAATTTTGCATAGACATTTCATATGGTAGTGCCACTATACACAATAAATCTGTATTTGATTCAATCATTCTAAGGGTTCCAAATGTCCCCTAAAATACTAAATTTGTTAACTAAATGGTCTACTGTATTAAGAGCTCTAGCAGGCTTCCAGTCCTTTTGTTCAACTAATCCCTTTTCCCACATCTGTCACACCTCACTGTGGCTGGCTGGTTAAAGTGTGACTAATCTGTAATTGGTCACTGGCAGAGACTTGGGTCAACAAACACAGCACCTTGTACCTGAAACAGAACACTATTCCCCTTCCCAAAACATCTGTCACATGCGGAGTCTATGTCTTGTATGGATATATATTTTTATGCAGTTGTTTTATATAAACAGAAAGTTAATTGAAATTAGTTATTCTTAGGCCACAGAAAAGTAATTCCCGGTTTCTCATCGATGCATGTATTTAAAAATATGTGCCACAACATTTTATTTTGTATTATAATTATTCCTCTAAATGCAAGACGTGGTGCAATAAGTGAACAGTAAACATGTAAACATTTTACTTCCATCATAACCCTTAATGATCTGTAACTATGTTTCACCAAAAAAACATTTGATTAATAATTACCTACAGGGTTGTTTGATTTATGTCGGGCAGAAACTGTTTCTGCCCGACAGAAACAGCAACAATAGGAAATACATGCCATTGATAGGCAAACGTGTTCTTTTTATACAAAATGTCAGTTTCTCTCTGTACCTGTCTACGTATGATAACCATTTGTCTGCTATGCTCACAATAAACATCACATGAATGATAATAGGAAGATCACTGCCACTTAACTTGTGGATTATTATTATTATAAAACTGCTCTGCTACTGCGTGGTGGACAGTAAGCTGCAACTGTCTTTGAGTTTGTTTACATTTTGACAAACTACTATTATATAGCACTAATTTTTGAGTGAATCACATTTTGAGAATGCATGTCATTGTTTGCGGTGTAACTTTTGTATGCTTCATTTTCTGCTGCTACAAGTTGCATTCATCTGAAAGATTATTCAATTACCTATCCAATGATAATACATATGTTGTGGTGTTGGAAATATATAGCTTTGGTATATTGTACACGAGGGTTGTGATAGGAAACTATTGGACATTGCGACAGTCCAGAAAGACAGCATGAGATGTGTCACTCAATATATGAAGTGTGACTTTCAGATACTTCATTTTGTAGTGCTATGGATTATGATGGGCCTCTCCATTAGCTCCCTATATATTTATGTGAAATATATCATTGTCATTAAAATATTTCAGAACAGGCTAACGCTAAGTAACTGTCTTTGAGTTTGTTTACATTTTCACAAACTACTATTATATAGCTCTAATTTTTGAATTGGCACGACTAATGCTAATATATCCCACAAAATGACTTCTACAGGAAACAACGTTGGCGTAAATTATCATCCCATTATTCTTACTGACAAACACCTGTAAGTTAGGTAACACCTTCGAAGTTCTGACAGCAGGACACCGCCTTCGGTGAAGTCGAGAGAAAAGTTTGACAAACGCTTCAAGTCCAAACGGTCTATCACCGTCCAGCTGACCCATTTTTTTATTTTCTTTAAACTACCTTTTACTCTAAAATAATCTGTCCTCTTAATTTTATACATAAAGACATAATCTGGCATAACTTTATACATTTTTGTAGCAGCACATTTGTACTTCCAGTGTATCATATATTTATCACTTGTTGTGTATTACACCCAGCTGTGGAGCTAAGATTCTCTGCCTGCTATTGTTTGATGGAAACTGTGACTAATCTGTAATTGGTCACTGGCAGTAGCTTGTTTCAACAGACAGCATTAAGCCACTAGACCCCTGTTAAACTGGACAGTTGCCTGTAGGTTTTAAACTGTGTCAAACAGTGAATCTACATTTTGCTCTCAAATAATCTGTCCTCTTAGTTTTACACATGAAGACATAATCAGGCATAACTTTATGTCTTTGGAGCAGCATATTTGTACTTCCAGTGTATCATTGCAACATAACATACATATTACATACTGTGTGCCACATTTGAATGTTGTGCATGTAATATTTCCATGCAATCCATTTACATATATAATTTCAACAGCCGTTTTCTTCATTTTTACTTTTTGACCCCTACCATGTTCAATGCTCCATAACTTCGCCAATTTTTGTAGCAGTCATATAATTTTTGAAACCGTGTAAAGCACCCTATCAAACCTTTACAAGGATGTAAGAAAACAATGTTAAAATTTTTCTGACTTATCACTCATTTGGTCAGCTGGGGTCACCTATAGACGTATTAGTCCAAAGGACTTCAGGGCCACTTTGCCCATTTTTTTTTACAAATGTGGGACGTAATCTAGCAGCTGAGATAACTAATACAAACAATGCAAATTTCATGGATTACCTACATAATCCGATACTGCATAATTTCGCATTCAAACCAATTTCTGAAGAAACCATCACAAGCATATTAGATAGCTTAAAACCTAAACCTAGTTGTGGTAATGATGGCATTTCCACTAAATTATTAAAAGTAATAAAACAAGAAATTTACAAACCTTACACCGTCTTAATTAATCAGTCACTAGCAACTGGCATTTTTCCTGACCCCCTAAAAATTGCAAAGTAATACCACTTTATAAAAAAGGCGACAGGACATTACTTGATAACTGTCGTCCAATCTCCATATTACCATCAATCTCCAAAATCTTTGAAAGATAAATGTTCAATAAAATTCACATGTACTCTCATCTCATAATTTATATTAAATTGGACAACATGGTTTTAGAGAAAAACACTCCACTCAACTTACTACACTTGAACTCATTGACAGAATATCTCAGGAACTTGATCACGGTATGACTCTAATCAATGTGTACCTTGATTTGTGAAAAGCGTTTGACACCCTTGACCATAATATTTTTTAATCGAAATTAAAATTTTATGGGTTTACAAATTCAGCGTTAGAATTTTGTAAAAGCTAATTATCGAACAGGAAACAGTTTGTTCAGATTAATAACGCTAAATCGTCAGAAGCCGATATAACAATGGGTGTACCCCAAGGCTCAATATTGGGTCATTTATTGTTCATAATATATATGAATGGTATTATCCGCTCTAGTAATTCATTTAAGTTCATAATGTTTGCAGATGACACCACATTATTCACTGCACTAAATTCAAATTGACACTATGATATTTATAACGAAAGAATAAACAGTGAATTAGAACAAAATAAGTATTTGGCTCAAATTGAACAAACTTTCACTAAATGTTAAGAAAACAAAAGTCATGATATTTCATATGCCACAAAAAAGGTTCAGCTTCCTCTCCATCGAACAGCTGAATCAAATATTGAATATGTAGATAATTTTAATTTTCTCGGTATCACTATTAACAAACACTTAAATTGGGCTAGTCATATTGATGCACTGACTTCTCAAATATCCAAAATAATAGGACTGTTAAATAGTCTCAAACATAGCCTATCAATCAACATCCTGAGAACAATCTATAACCCCCTAATCGTATGCCACCTCAATTATGGAGTGTTGGTATGGGGGTCCGGATTCAATACAAGTGCCGACTAGTGAATAGGATGCATGGTTTTTATTTGGGCTTCAAAGGAGTCCGGATTCAACACAAGTGCCGACTAGTGACGTAGTGCCATCAGCCTGCACGGTTTTTACTCCTACCACCGTCATAAACCAGAAATTCAACATCAGCTACACCAGCATTCTGATTTAATGTGGCCACATACTATACTAGTAAAATTGAGTGCAAAAGACATCTTAGTTCAGCTACCGTTTTCTTTTCTTTTTTCTCCAAGTTCCACATGTCTCCCAAACACAGTTACCGTTTTGGCACCATACTACATGAATGTCTAGATTTCTTTTTTAGTACGTCAAAACTCCACAAGGTGTCACTATTGGAAACACCAAGGATCCGGCGGGAATATTTCATGATTGGACAACTGACAAGTGATGTCATTCATGTTGTCCAATTGAGTTAAGTCCAAGAGGTAAATCCTAACCGGCCCTGAGCGATGTTAAGACGACTGAACGATGTTGCTACAAATCTGCGATTTTGCAGTGACTTTGTGGTGTCATTAGCACCGACGCTGAATATTTCACAAAAGAACGAAAAAATGGGTGCACGAAATGGCTATGAGGCGGCAATTTCGGTATATTTTGGCCTAGGCGGCATAGTCATAGAAAAACGGCGAGGCAGCCCGCCTTGCTTGTCATATACCAGGGGAATCACTGCTTTAAAAATGTGCATGCCCTCATGATTATTTCATGGTTTGTAAATCAATGAGTCATCGATACACGTGTATTTCAGGGTCAAGCACGACAACTGTACAGGGCTGGTTACAAGAACCTCCGGCAGGTGGCGTTTGCAGAGTCATCAGCTTTGGGGAAAGCAGTCGAATTCCTTTCCCACAAGGCAGCGAACCAGATCATTGCCTCGGCCAAGGTGAACTTTAACCCCTTACCCTGTATGGCAGCATTACACCTCACTGCACATACGGTGTACTACATGTCCCGTTTACTAGGCTTAACAGTTTCTTCTTAGGGGTGGGATTTCCCATCTATGGTTGTTTTATTTATGATGAAATAATTTAGATAGTTTCTACATTTCAAATGTGAAGTGTTCAAGCATCAACAACCTTTCAATTAGTTGATATTTTATAAAAGGTTTAGATCTGTATCTGTGACATGATGGTAATTGTGAAATAGTACAGAATTATAAATAAAAATATTATAATGGTTAAGTTAGGTTTTTGTTTACATGTTGAAGATTCATATTATGGTCATCCTGGGTGTACTGCTAACTTGTGAAATATCAAAGGCACTGTTCTGCCTCTGTAATATTGCTCTGCAGCTCATAATCACCTACTCATGCTCATATTTCAGTAGCTCTGATTTTATATAATTTGTGGACTAGTGTGAATTTTGCTTGATAGAAACGTGACTTATTCTGACCATCGTCTGCTGCAGCTTCTACTGGCTGAGAAAATGGAGAATCTGAGAGATGAGGTAGACCGGATTAAATGACAAGGCTCTGGATCTTTGTAAGAGTTATTTACAAAATCATAAGCAGTATGTAGAAATTGAAAATGTTAAGTCTAAGGAAACAGTCATCAACACTGGTGTTCCCCAAGGTTAAATTTTAGGGCCACTCTTATTTAATATATACATAAATGACATAGCACTTTGTAGTGACCTTTTCAAATTCATGACGTATGCTGATGACACCACCCTTACTAGTACACTAAATACATTTAACAATTCAGATGGCCAGATGCGAGGTAAAAATATTAACAAAGAACTAACAAAGATTAGCAATTGGTTGAAAGCTGATATACTGTCACTAAATGCCAAAAAGACTAAATTCATGATTTTTCATATGCCTCAAAAGAAAGTGTTACAAATAGATGGGGCATACATTGAATGTGTAAATGATTTCAATTTTTTTGCATCACAATAAATAACCATTTAAAATGGCAGAGTCATACAAACAAAATAACAAATAAAGTATCTAAAACAATAGGCATATTAAATAAACTTAAACACTTTTTACCACTTAATACATTATGTATTAAATATAATTTGCCTCATATTATTAATAAAACGCCCAAAATAGTCAAACATAAAATATACACTCATAGTTTACGTGGATTTACATTGTATATAAAAAATACTTTTTACAAATATATAGTGATACATGCACATTGCCCAACTGCTACTCATGTCTGCAAAACCAGTAAATTACAAATATCATGTAGCACCCAAATACTAATACCTGTACAAGAACAACGCCATGTATACACATGACAAAGATAACTTACAACATGTATGATACAGACATCTGGCTAATAGAGCAATGACATCATCAAAATTGGTGTGGCTCCTATGACAGCGACAACTTTGTTTTAGTAGGAGTCACCCACCCTATCGGTATCAAGTTTGATGATTGTATTTACGTCTTTATTTGATAGTTGTAATTTGTAGGTGGATGTATACGTATGTTAAACATTAAACATGAGCTACGTGTTTAAATGTTATGAATTATATGTATGTACAAGTAATATATATATATGTATACTACTATTTTATTCAAATCAAAACCGATGTAACACTGCCTCATTATGTATTTGGGGTGAATCAAATAAACTTCTTCTTCTTCAGACATCACCCGGAGAGTTGGCATGACTTGTTGATGTGACCCGTAAAGTTGGCATGACTTGCTGAAGTCGAAACCTGCCGCAGACTTTGGGTGCTTTTTCAGAATGTGTTTTGTACACATGTGACTGTCCATGCTTAACCATGTCGGAAATGCAGTGTTTAAATAGTTCTCTATTTTAATATGTATTTTATGGTAACTGTGCCTTGACATTTATTACATATGATGATGTTATGCAACTTTAAAGTTACATGTTGTTAAAACGAAACCAGACGCTGTTTTTTTCCACTCACCCGTTGACCTTTATGTACAAAAGAATTGGAAATATATTTTGACATAACAAAGTAGTTTCGATGTATCTGTAAATAAATTATGTTAGGATAATTTTTCACTTTTGACAAAGCAGCCTGTCCTCTAAATCAACCATGGTAAACAAACATGTTATATCACAACTCAAGATTTCTGTATGTTCCACAGTGGTCCCTTTTCTATAATTCATGTTATTCAAGCTAATATTAAAACGAGTGTAATCTAATTCAGTACAACCAGCAAACTCCAGTGTGCCTGTTAAGGGTGTGCAGTTGCCTAATAACCCTTGAAGACATGTTAGTGAGATCTATCCGGATGTTATCCTAATATTTAATTCTGTCAAGATCAGGCACTGGTGAACCAGGCTTATTACAAGTCTGGTCCATCAGATAATTTAGCAACATCAATACATGATCTGTACTACATATTTAAACAGTATATATATATATCATGTGGAGCGATGTTTAAAAATTCAACTAATAACAACCTAATTTCTACAATTGCCTGTGCGTGTAGCATTCCATTTTGTGTTGGTTAAATATCCAGAGTAGTTATGATTATTTTACAATGTAGAGCATTCTTATGCTCAGTGTGACATTCCAATGTATAGCACTAATATCATTATGTTGGTAGGTATAGTTTGTATGGTTAACAGTTTGTCAGTTACCCAAAGGGAATCCGAAGTTTGTGCCGTGCCAGTGAAATCATTCACAGTGAAATTTGAGCAGGAAATTAAACCATGGCAGTGTCTCATTTTGCATGCTCTGCAGTGGCATAATGCAGTTCATTAAAGTTTACTCGGCTTGCATGAGCTTGTCACTTATTTTGTGACAGAAGACACTAGCTTGATATTGCACTGCTGAGCATTGTAATTAGGTCAAATTTATACTGAGACTATCCTATCTGGAAGTGACAGATTCTTGACGACGTTTTCGAAAGTTCTTTTATAGATCATTCGATTATGTTTTTGGTTTCAATATCATGGTTTGGAATATGCAAGTGGCAGATTAATTTTTTGTGCTGTATGTTTTGGTGTATTTTAACAGTTATGCTTTTAGGTGAGAAGTGTGAAGAGTGTTTTGAGGAACTTTACGAAGAGATGTAACACGTTGGACATTTTGATGGTGTTGCTGTCTTGGTCAACCAGATAGCACTCAATTTCAGACAAAAGAAGCAGCATATTACGCAGTGTTATGATGTAGTTACGGATCTAACGTTAAACTTGAATGATGGACATAAGATGGATATTCTTATATTAGCCAGCTTATATCGGTGTTATTGTGTTGACACGTTTGACATCTTCGCGTAATTTTCTGGTGATATTTTCTCCAGTTGAAGACAACTGGCCTGTCTTATTTTTATCCTGATGCCGTTCTCTGTAGAAGTAAGGATGTTGTTAGGCGGTGGATTAATTAGTTTTATGTGGAGTTCAACGAAACATATCCAATGAAAGGTCTGGTACATGGCAATGGTTTTTATTCCCGTTTTGACATTGTTGCTGTTTGTTTCTGTGGGCTGTAGTTAAATCAGTGAGGATTTTAACCAAGTTGTGGTCATTGCAGAGTGCCTCCGAAGTTTAGTTGTTTTTATTAGTTCATTGGACACCAGCCACCTTATCATCTTACGTCATCCACTGACAAGGTCCTCCGTGAAACTTTATGTTTGTAAAGCCACAGTTGGGGCAAAGGGACAGCACTTGGGCAAATATTACTTGCTACGCAGGAAAACATAACCCATTTCCTTTGCATTAATCATTCGAATGGTTCACGTGGGTCGTGACACTTAATGGAATCAGGAGGGAATTCAGTGAACACCAGTTGTTAATAGAAAGGGGTAATTGAAGATAAAATGGGATGATTGAGCAGTTGGGAATCAACGGATAGTGAATCAGTGTCTGATTTATATTAGCTCTTTGGTCTTCAAACAAGTTATACTAGAAAGAAATTGTTATGAAGTCACCAGACGTCGTTCGACTTAACGGAAAAGTACATAACTATGCAATTCATAACCAGACATACTTTGTGTTCTTAATATTTTTCCTAGTGTTGCCTTTTTGCAAGATGTTAATGAGTACTGCGAACTGTGTTGTATAACAATGTTTTATGACGTCCCCCATGCAGTTTCCAATAGCCAGTGGCTAGAAAATGGTGTAATATGCGTAACTATTATTAATCATTACTAGTTTGTTTATTAGTAATTATGTTTGCACTATTGTAGATGGTGGTGGAATTTGCTTTTGGGACACAATGCTTGAACAAACATTTAACCTTCGTTGTGTGTTATATAGCTTTCTGTCGGTACTAGTCACACGTGACACCACGTGGCATGTTTAATCGAAGCGTTGTTAATGGTTTAATGTATGCGTAGAAACCTATTCCATTTGACAGTCACGTGCTGTCGTGCTTTAATTGAGATTGTCAGTGTCCGGTTATCTCGTTCTGCCGTCGTATCGCAGTCGACGAGAGCAGAACTTTTCTATAAACAATTACCATACGAGTACACGTGTCGCTCTAGAAGTTGACCGAAACCAGTTATTATATATGTTTAGTCGTGTATGCCAATTGCAAACAGTATCATGTACTTACACGGTTACTCCAGTTGACGGCAAGTCGAGGCATCGACTTACGAGCAAACAATAGCAGTTTGTTATTGTGTTCTGTTTATGTCCCGTCCGACGCGTAATATGTTAATTTGGAGCGTTTTGTTTACTTTAGTACTTGCCAAAATGTTGTAATACGTCGCTATACAGTTGTGTGTTCCAGTAATTGAAATATGAAGCATCGTGAAAGTTGATGATCAAAGAGCACCAAAGTAAATCTGAGTCAGTTCAAAACTACATTGCACACATCTGATTGTAATTAACGAGTTAGTTTTGTGGTTTCGTTTGTTAAATTCATCAGTTGTATGAGATTATCTTTTGCAATGGGTTCTCTGGTGATTGTAGACAATAGCGGTAACATCCCAGCATGATTGGCCCAAATTTTTATGAAGGCTATTACAAGATACTGTGGTATTAACATGCCAACTACGAGACATATACGTGGATACCTTATTAAAGTGGGACAGAGTTCTAGACGCATTTCAGTGTTGTTTTCAAGTACATGTCATGTTTTCCAAAGTTCTCTGCAGCGACACCTCCCGGATCCAGGTTAAGTCCATTATTTTCCTTTCTTGAGCCGTTTACGATCAATATGGTATTGTTTTAATTTTATTTTTGTGCGTTCAACGACTTTTGTTGGGCTTAGGATTTTACGTTTTACAGTAGTTTTGTGTTACTGGGGGTACGGTACGGCCGCCTGTTTGCGTTCTTGTAGGCGCCATTACGAGGCGTCGTAGTCGTTTCTGTGAGTTTTGTTTTCGCTGTTATTTGATTGTCTTATGACAGTCGTCAGGAACAGTTGCATAAACGGTATGCAGTGCACTGAGTGGGTCCATTCCTTCACATAGTGTCTGTAAAAATATCCGGCAATCAAAAACCCGATAACTGTTGTTAATTTACACGTATATACCATATTTGATCTTTGAACACAGTGCTACAGTAAGTAATTCAATGTCAATCCTCTGAATGAATTCCAGTGTGGAAGCAGGTCCAAGTGGAAATTTGATGTTGAAGACAAAATATGCCACAAACAGCATGCTGATGCCAACAACCATTACTGGAACTTCCCCATATCGCAGAAGGATAGTCTGCCTTTGAAGGGTTCATGGGTTTCAAGTTTGAGTTTTAATTTCTCACTCCGGAAGTCAGCATTACTATGTTCTGTATTCTTTAGGCTGGACATGTACACTTGTTGCAGGTCAGCCAATTTCACCACCTTCCGATCATGCAGGACATCCTTCTCCACCATGCAACAGACTAATGTGAAATCCCTTTTCATGGGCTTCCATCAAGTTGAACTGGTTAACACGTGCCTCTTCATCTGTACTTCGCCATTTCTCTGTTTTTTGCATATAGTTCATGCGGCAATTCTTGTGGAACTTGGCTTCACAAGCAAACATATCGTATTCTTGTGAGGAACTTCTCATCCTGTTTTTTTTCTGCCATCGTCGCCATTCATCAAATTCAAACTGACGCATGCCTTGACTGGTCCACGTGCCTTTCACTTTCACCGTCTTACGACCCTCTGATCCACAGAAAATACAGTCCAACTTGAAGATGATTTTATCACTTTCTGTGGAAGTTATGCGGCTCGTACGTTGGGGTGTGGAGGCATCAGATGGTGGTGATGAGGTGAACGTCAGCCTGTCCATATTCATGATGAAACGTTTGTAGCATTCCCAATGGAAGCCATGATATTCCATCACTGTGTTGGGGATGAGCTTGCACGTGTCCTCCATCCTGTGGGTTGAAGTTGGATGTTCTGAAAGTCTCTTCTCTTTGATCTCCTGCAATTTTGCCAACTGCTTCTCTTCATTCCGCATAGCAGACATGAGTTGAAGTTCTCCATATTTTAAGCCCTTTACGTGAATTAAACAAGTAGGTTCGACAGTTTGATCACTTGTTCGTTTTAATAGTAAATACATACAAAGGTAAAGCTTATAATTTATCATTACCCAACTTAAATAACATTTTAACTTATCGATATATGTGAAGTTGACCTGAAGTATTCGTATAAGCTGCAACTGAAATAATATAACATGAGACTTAAATAATATCATATGAAACGTAAATAATATAACATGGGATACAACCTTGTGATCTCCGCATACCATGATGAATCATGTAAGAAAACTAGTATTCCAACTGCAAACATGTATCTAGATACTCCAAAAGAACATAAATGACTTATAAAACAACAATATTATAGTCACTTCTTCATTACATTTTAAACAATCCATTGCTGGTGGAGTACAGTGTGTAATAATAAAAAGTGCCCTGGGTTACGCCTCTTGATCCGCGACACTACTGTTATCTTTGAAGCATCATATCTAATCCATTTGTAATGACAGAAAGACAATTCTGGTATCAAATGAAAGATATGATGCTGCAGAGTGTCATACATTATTATTTTGATCTTAAAGAGGCCATAGGATCAAAGGAAATTGATATATTTGACAAAAATAATGATGTCTATGCGGTCACGAGTGACAATGGGGTATAGTTATTCTATGCTAATTAGGGCACATGCCATAATAGTAGATATTTATTTAATGTTATTATAATGATCAGCAGATGAAAACCTTCAATTTGACATATCACAAGTACATATTGAGACATATATGACTATACAATGACGATTGTGGTGTGGGTGATTAAATACCACGCGACATTGATGAGAAATACGATATTTCGGGGTACCATCCAAGATAGGTTTGAAATGGGTAGTGAGACCCAACTTTTTCACTGTTACCACTTGAAATCATCTTCAAGGGACTCCAAAGCTTAAAAAAAACATGGGTTGGTAGAGTTGTGGGGGGGTGCACGAGGGGCATATCTGGCCCATGGCCTACATGTCCTCTGTGTGGCTGGCCACAACAAGCTTGTCCATTATCAGCATCATGCGCTTCACAGTCAACAGAGACTCTCATGTAACAAATCAAGCTTAAATTAATAAAGTACAGCATCAAGCAACTATATAGATGCTCCGCTGCAAAATGTGTAATATTGTGAATTAAACATGTTTTAAAAGTCACCACCATGCTAGTAGACCACAGCTGTTTTCTGGACTATCAGAAAGCTATTTCTGATAAGGCCGTGTCCAAAACTGTCGAAAAAGTTTTCCAAAAGGTTAGAAATTCTGCGTCAAAAACAAAAAGATTCACTCAAGTGATTATATTATAATTTTACAGAATATGCATGCCATCCAATGAGCTCAACAATCGAAGTGTTATTCGACGCACTGGAACGCGCAACCGGAGGATCTGCGCTTGATCGAGTATGTGAACACTTTTAGGGCGCGTCTTAAGACACATTATTTTAAACTTGCTTTAAAAATCTAGTTTTATGTGACATCATCATATAAGTTGTATGTGACTTCATCATATAATATTAATTAGTATAATATTTTAGTTGTCTACTGTATATTAGTAGTATGTCAGGTTAATCAGCGTAGGCAATGGAGCGCCCCGGTGGAAATCCCATGTTAAAAGATAGGGATTTTCCTTCGGGGCGCTCCCGGGTTAAAAGATAGGCCATTTTTATCCCATGTTAAAAGATAGGGATTTTCCTTCGGGGTGCTCCCAGGTTAAAAGATAGCAAATTTTCCCAATGTTAACGCATAGGAGCTATTATCGTAAACTTATACGACGAAATTTTGAATTTTCGGCATGGATCAAGCGACGCTACTGGAGACGTGTCTGGACTTGTTTGTTTGTTGCGCGCGGGAACCGCACTGTGATTGCGCAATGCCATCGTTCGTGGCTATAAATAAACTCGTACGCGGAGACGTGTCTGAACGTGTTTGTTTTTGTGCGAGCGTTTCGGCACGCCCACGTGACCTTAATGTTCAGCGTGTGCCTATATAAGGCCGTGGAAACGATCAGCTTGTCATTCGTCATTTGACATGGCTAACTTCACGTCTTGGATGGTCCTTTGCTGAGGCGGCCAGAGGGCCGGAGATCATTACGGCGAGTGTAGCGGGGTTGACCCCCATCACGTTCAGGGAGGCCTTCCCTCCACTACCGGCCACAGCATCGACCGGCCCAACTCCGGCACCAGCACAACCACCATCCCAGGTGGTGTTTATTAATATTATTATTATATTTCACAATTTTTTCGTGTGTATAATTATCTTGCATTAAGATACTAATGAAAACACGACGTCTAATAACAATCCTTCGTACATTTAGAACGTCGACTGTGAGATCCCTACGGGACCACCCCCGTCCCGGGCAGGCTTTCAGTGCCCAGTATGTAAGACCGATTTCACACGGCGCGACAGTTGGAAGCGCCACGTCGCTCGCGGCAGTTGCGGCCACTCAAAAAGGACGGCCGAGGAGGCCCAATTGGATGCGCTGGTGGTGAGTTAAACTTTATATTGCGTTATTATACATTTTCGCCTAAAACGGCGGCTCCTACCTTCTTCCTTCCAAAAAGGCGGCTCCTTATGTACTTCCCGTCAAAACGATAGTTTCCCACACATTCCTGCTAAAAAGGCGAATCCCATGTACTTCCTATCAATCCAGTATCCGTGAGTGTGTATCTTGTATTATTTTATTCTACAAGTTTCACCGTTTCAGTAGCGTCATTCAACATCCGGGTATTTTTGTTCTATGATGGCGTAACTAGAATGTGGTGTTATAATAAGACGTAGTATTTGGTCGCCAGTTTGCAACAATCCTAATACCAACATAGCTATTTTTCTACTTTACTATATTAGTGGTCAACTCTACAAATTCGTCGTTTATTGTTCAAACTGATATTAGATCGTTTTTATCCTTTTTCGTACTGTAGTGTTTAAATTTGTGCTTCTTCTAAAAAAACGACGTCCC
The DNA here is from genome assembly GCA_020002185.1 of Paraescarpia echinospica. Lineage (NCBI taxonomy): Eukaryota > Metazoa > Annelida > Polychaeta > Sabellida > Siboglinidae > Paraescarpia > Paraescarpia echinospica. The sequence continues at coordinate 70,699 of JAHLWY010000207.1, forward strand.
TGTATATTGTTTACTTCCGTTAAAATGGCGTCCCTGTATATTGTTTAATTCCGTCAAAAGGGCGCCGCTGTGTATGTTTACTTCTAAAATCGCGTCCCTGTATATTGTTTACTACCGCTAAAATGGCGGGTCCCACATACTTCCTGTCAACACACCTGCTCTCATCCTATTCCTATCGAGACATTGCCTCCGTATAGTTATCGTCTTCCTATAGGCTTCTGGTCACGTGCCTTTTGGTCACATTTTCCCTATCATTTCGTCTGTAATATTTAATTATTCTTGTAGAAATTTATCAAGGGCCCCATGCCTCCAAAGAGGCAACCAACCCCGAGAGCTACTGGGACAGCCCCATCCCCGACAACCACTGGGGCAGTCCCGATCCCTACAGCCACCGGAACTGTGCTAGCCCCGACGACCTCACCATCTCCTAAACGGCAAAAGATCGTACCACACTTCGCCTGTTGTATGTGCAACAGCACCTTCAACAGGAGAAGAAATTGGGAGCGTCACGTTAAGCAGGGGTGGTGCCAAAGAAATCAACACAAACAACAGCGACGGCAGGTGAATATTAAAGAGATAATGATAAATTGATCATGTTGTTTAAATGTTTTCAGATGCTTGGACCACCGTTGACCAAACACTCGACAGCTTTATTGACGAGTGGACCACCGTTGACCAAACACTCGACAGCTTTATTGACGAGTGGACCACCGTTGCCCAAACACTCGACAGCTTTATTGACGAGTGGACCACCGTTGACCAAACACTCGACAGCTTTATTGACGAGTGGACCACCGTTGACCAAACACTCGACAGCTTTATTGATGAGTGGACCACCGTTGACGAGTTTTGTTCAGTGATCGAACAACTCACTGATGAGCACATCATCAATGGCGCAATGTGCGACGTTCCTGACGACGACCCGGACGCTGAACCACAAGACGTAGAAACTCCACCTGCCATCACCAGCAGAAGTAGTTGCTGCACTCGAGATCGAGCTACGCTGGATCGAGTGTCGAGACAGTGATTCCGTCAAAGTTATGCAAATGAGCAACTTCTTGAAACTTGCGAAGGCTGACCAGCTAGCCAGAAGAAACAGAAAAGTTACCAACTTTTTTAAGTCCAAGTAAACATTGCTATCTGTAAGGATTTGTAGTGCATGGCCAATTAGTAACTTCGTCGGTTTTTTTTTCAAGCAATGCCATCATTGCTTTGACATTTCAGCAAATGTTAGCTGCTTTCATCAGACAGCCTGATATCATATTGGATATATATTGGATGACAGTATACGTGGTGACTGTTGTCATGTTTTCTAGGGATTTTGTAACAAACTCAACGACTCAGCCTCGTGTAGTCACCGGAACCCCTTTATTGTACTCCTTGTGCAAAAACACGCACAGCCACAAGTGGTGCTGCCTTTCGAAACCGTTACAACGATAACGTGCAATGCGAAGGTGTATAGCTATACATAATAACTGTAACCTCATGTATTAAGTTGCGTTCGACCAATAAATTGTTGATCGTATATATTTTTATTATTACTTAAATAAACTTGTGCGCTACACATTTCAAACCTGTTCCATTGCTTATCTCCAGGTTATCGTTTTCGAATCGCATTAGTTTTTGTGTATTGAGCATGTCAATGAGATGATAATAACAGCAGGTGGGAAGTTTAAGAAACTTTATAGGTCACGTTTTCTTATCACACAAAACATTAACATGGTCGCCAATGGGAAAACTGACAGTGTGCTGCTGCGGCCGTGCGTTACCGCACAGCGCGCATAAAAAGAGATCTATAGCAGCGTATGTTGATACAAACCGGGAGCTATTTACGCATCAAATGGACGTAAGACGCAATATTCTTACAGGTAAATATGCCTAGGATAATGTTGAATGATAGAACTACAGTGTATCTCACTGAGGTATCAAAGTTAAGCAAAAGTCAAGCGGCAAAATCAATGACAAAGAGGGTCCGGATTCAAGTCTATTCAACTAATCTTCTATGCGGTTTTGTTTGAGTAAAATAAGGAATGTGATTCGTAAGATATCTTTGTGTAAATATATAATACACATTCCAAGTTGTGCAAACAAACTTTTGGGAAAGTTGATTTGAGTGAAATACTTACGAATATAAACCTCCGAAGTTCACATCTCATAAAACATGCCTACTACCCAAAACCGTGTATACTAACGGGTTATCAATAACTTGGGTTAGACAATGATATGTTTGCACAGCAATTGGATGTACTAAACAACTTATACTGTTTTATAAAAAGGACACAATTTGAGAAACATTCCTGCGATTAATAGAAACATACTTTTGTGGCATTCCAGAAATGACTGTTTAATTAATTGTGTAGCATTCTAGCAAACAAACAAATTTTTATCTTTTGAACATAAACCAGCAATTTACCATAATATTATGATATTAAAATAATTTAAAGGTGATGGTGAAAGAGTCTTCAAATGATACCACTGGATGCTTCCCAGAGAAGTCGAGATTGTATTCGACTAAACAGGTCTGCCAGGGAGTAAATTGTAAAGCGCTTTGAGCAGTCCTGCGCTATATAAGAACTTACCGTTTGTTTTTATTGACTCTGTCAGCGAGGTAACAAGGCCTAGGGTTAGTGCAAGGAAACATAACCATAATCAAGTACCAGTGGTCAAGTGGAAACCACACCTCTACTGAGTAGCAGTGGTAAAATGGAAACCATACCTCAACATGATGAAACAATCATGATTACTGACTTTTATCAATAATGATTACTACATTTACAAGTAGTGTCTTGTTATTTTATATCTTCCCCTCTATATTCAAGTGTAAAGGTTAAAACATACCTCAGAATGCACCATTTTAAAGCTAGTTTTAAACAAATCTAAGGGGAAGCATGCCCCGGACCCCCATAGCAACGTTTCGTGCCTGCGGCGCTCGCGTACCCCACCCCTACCACCTCACCCATCATTTCACACAGGGGGAACACTGGTCTGTTGTGCTTTTTTTGTGACTGAGAGATTTGGTGCCGGTTTTCTTGAGGCTATTGTCATTGTATAACATTTAGTGGGGTTGAATTTCATAAGCCACATGTGTTGCCATTTCTCAAGTTTGAGCAGATCGTTTTGGAGGACAGATGTGTCTTGGTCAGTTTTAATCGGTGAATATAACAGGCAGTCGTCTACAAAAAGGCGAACAGTTGAGGAAAGATTGTCTGGCAGGTCATTTATGTAAAGTAGGAAAAGTAGGGGCCCCAGTACTGTGCCCTGTGGTACCCCAGAAATGACTTGAGTTGATGTTGACTTAGATCCATTTATAACAACCTGTTGAGTTCTTCCTGTAAGGAAGCTATTTATCCATGATGATATTGGGCCTGTGATGCCATAGTGTTTGAGTTTGTGGATTAGTCTTATGTGGAACTTTATCGAATGCTTTGGTGAAGTCAAGGATGGCCATGTCTACAGATTTCTTCTCATCAAGTGATTTGCTTATGTCATGGATTGTTTGAATTAATTGTGTTTCAGTTGATCTTTTGGCACGGAAGCCATGTTGGTGGTCAGTTAGGATGTGGTGCTGTTCAAGGTGTTTCATAATGTGACTATATATGATGTGTTCAAGAAGTTTAGAAACCACAGGTGTTAAGGATATTGGTCTGTAGTTAGATGTTTCTGCTCTACTTCCTTTCTTAAAAATTGCTGTTACTACCTAGCTGGATACTGTGTATCAAAAATCCAGAAGCATGACAAAGTTTGTGACAATTGCATCTCAAGTGTTGTTAGTTCCACTGTTACATCTCTTGATGCTGCCAAACTAACTCAGTTTAAAGAGTATAAGGATGGCAGCCTTACCCATCCAACAAAACAAGCATTTCAGGTCTTATTGGCATGTGAAATGGTATTTCATCAACAGCATGAAAAACTTCTTATGTCACAAAGAAATGTAAAGGCATTCTTGGTGAATGTTTTTGAATTAGCAACTACGGAAGTCCAACTCCCACTTTGTCATACTATCAAATGTAAGCTGATTGGGTGATATACTGTTGTTCGGCTGCATATATTTTCCAAGATGTTACGACTTGCAAGGAAGAATGCAAATTCAATGTATAAATCTGGTAGTGAACTTGGAAGTAAGAGTATGGCAATGAGACAGATGGTGAAACATACTAAATAGGAATGTGACACGTTGCATTTATTTGCACAGTAAAGTTCATTTGTAGTGGTAGTTGTTGGCACCATGCTAAATGCCAACATTTCACCTTGTTAAATGTGTTAACTATGTAAGTCAGTTAGATGTGAAGTTATGCGAGGTTGAATTGACTGATAGGTCACGTGTAATGCAGTCAAGTTTCTGGAACCTTCAGGGTACTAAATTACCCATGGTACGCATTGTATTTTCCAAGACGTTATAACAACAAGAAAGAAAGCAAATTCACTGCATAAATCTGGTAGTGAACTGGGCAGTAAGAGTATGGCAATGAGACAGATGGCGAAGCATTAAATAGAAATGTGACATGTTGCATCAGTTTGCACTGTAAGATTCATTTTGCCAACATGTTACTTCTCAAAAGTGTTACTTTGTAAGTCAATTACATATGAAGTTGTGAGTGGTTGAATTGACCGAGAGGTTTAACATTGCAATCAAGTCTGAAATATTCAGGGTCCTATATTACCTGTTGTATGCGTTGTATTCTCCAAGATGTTAAGAATTGCAAAAATGCCAATACACTGCATAAATCTGGTAATGAACGTGACAGTAAGATTCGTGTTGGCATTATGGAGTTCAGACACATTGCTAAATGCCAACAGTTCACCTTGTTAAAAGTGTTACTTTGTAAGTCAGTTACATGTGAAGATGTGTATGTGCAGCTTTGAGAATAAAGGTATTCGATTTTGTCAATATGTGTTAAATATGTACATACTACAGTGCATTTTGGATATGTTGAACTTCCAGGGACCCGTGGCAATACTTCTAGTTATCAGAAACTCCACTAATCAAGATCTGTTTTATGGCCTTATATGACTGGGACTGAAGAGAAAGATCGACATAAGCAAAAGTCAACTAAAATGACAGTTCGAGTTATCTGAAGCGCACTGTATATATTTTAAACAGGGTCCCATAGAGACACAGTCATGCTGAGTGCTACTAGTGTATATTAATATGTTGCCTACTGGTCTGTCTAATAATAACCAATACCATAACAATGTCCTAGGTTCATATTCGTTTAACAGAGGAGCAAACTTTCTCAATCTTTATGCAATGTTCACAAAGACACATCATCCCATTAACAAGTTGTAAGACTTATACACCAACTCTCCACCCCTTCAAAGTGATGCACAAAATATCTTTAAAATATTTAAACATATATTATATTGTTATATTAAGAAATATCTTTACTTCTAATTTTAATGTATGACATGTAGACCCTTTTAATATTTGTGTATGTATATATATATATATAATACACTTTTATTTTCATGCATTGTGCGTATACAAATTATTAATTATACTCATGACTGGGAAATTTGTACCAGGTCAAAAACTGTATCCCTGAAATCTCACCATTCCTGACCCTCTTACCTTTTTTGTGATCAGATTTTTTGTTAAAACGACCTAAAATATTAGGATGCACGATTTATGCTCCCACCACACCAGTATATAAATAAATACTCATTAAACTGCTATAGTAGAGAATACGTATGAAAACACTGAGACATTGGGAATTATTAGAAGAAATTTAAACAAATACCCAAATCAAGTCCATAGCCTACACAACCCTTGTCCGCCCTATACTTGAATATGCGTCAGCATCATGGGATCCACATTGCCTAAGAAATATCAAACTCGCAGAAAGAACCCGGAGACAAGCCGCCAGATTTTGTAAGAACAACTATTCTAGAGAGCCAGGAACGGTAACACAACTCCTTAAAGATCTCCAGTGGGACACCCTCCAATCATGAAGAAAAACCCAGACTTAGCATATTATATAAAATGGAACATAACCTCAGATATCCCACTAGATCAATACATCAAACGCAACACCAGATGCTCACGTAAACATAATAAACAGTACAAATCAGGCACTCGACAAACATATTTGGAAACAGCTTTTTCCCAGTCACAATAAGAGTGGAATTCTCTACCTCCAAGCATTGTATCAAGTACATCACTGAATTCATTCCAGATTAGTCTAGTCCAACATGTGAAAAATTAATCCATAAGAGCCACCATGCGCACTGGCGTGATGTGTCCATAGGACATTTTGCCAGTCAAAATACAGATACAGATAGTACAAGCTGTTCTCTTCTGCACTACCAAGTTCTTTCACAGATTTCGCTTCAGAAAAGATCATTGGCTGTAACTGTAAGTCTGACTCTGCTAGCTTAGGTGAGACCTGCTGCTGATCAAGAAAGTCTGCCACAAACTCTCCTTCCTCATTCTCATAATTTTCAGTAGTAGATGTTTTCAGGAACTGGGTAACAGTCAATATTTTCAATGCGTATTTGAATTTGACTGGAGAGGGAACAGGGTTTTTCAGGCGAACACAGCTGAACAGATTTTCTAGACAATTCTGGGTAAATCTAGCTGTTAACAGATAACTGTGGCCCTTGTCAAGTAACTCATTCTGAATGTCTATGATAGACTGTGTTGATAGAATAACACCTGTTTGAACAGGTTTCCACTTATTACCAATTTGTATTCCAGTAAAAACTTGGACAGATTTGAGAAATGATATAGCACTGGCATGCTCCGAGGGATTAATTTTGCTTAGAGCCATTGTAGGGTGTCGACTGCACATAAGGTCGAACCATTTATTGACCAGTTCGATGAACCAGGCAGTTACAAGGTCAGCTGACTTCAAATCAAATCAATTTATTTTGCAACAACAACAACATAGCAGTATACATACACAAAACAACCGTTTAAAAATAAAGTTGTGTTGCATGGTGGTCACATGGCATGTAATATGCCGTCTTCCTGTGACCCCATAAACATATATTTCGAATTATATATACGTATACGATGATTATCACGAGTGTATGATATCTTTTGTATGACAATGGACTGGGGATGCGATGGAGAGAGAAACGAATTATTGTAGGAAATTACTGTTAGAAAAACAATTATAAGAAATTTGTGCGGATCCAAACATTAATGTATAAAGTAAACAAATATTTAATTGCACTCCGCACATCTGGGATTTAGGCAGTGCACATGGCTAAGATAGTTGTCTAGATATTGATTGGATAATACAAATTTAATTTGTTGTCTGGATTTGACGTTTTGTAACTTATAATCGAGATTATTCGTTTTATAAAATGGTGTTTAGGTAATTTAGATGAAAAATGTGTTCTGGGCTTCTCTCTATATAAGAGGTTACGTTGTCTAGTAATTCTGGTGTTAGTGGCTAGATTCTTTTTTGGTATATAGTGTTTGAAGGACTTAGGCAGTGTATTATGGTGATAATCATACATAAATAGTGAGACATGCAACCTGTGAATATCAGTGATTTTAAGTATTTTTTCAGATTTAAAGATAGGATCGGTGTGGCTTCTATATCTTTTTTTGTTAATTATTCGTATAGCGCGTTTTTGTAATATTTCTATCTTTCTTATGGTATTTCCATTGCCCCATGCTTGTACACCGTAAGTTAAGTGACTTTGAATCAAGGTATAATATAGAGTTTTTAAAGCACTGCGTGGCAAAAAATGTTTCATTCTATTAATTGCAAAAATTGCTCTAGATAATTTAGAACTGATTATGTTGATGTTTTTTCCATGTTAAATGTTTATCAATATGTATTCCTAAGAACTTCACCGATTCTTCTTTGTCATCCTTTCCAACATGATTAATAATTTCACTGTTTATCTTAATACAGTTATTTACCTGGTATTTGCTATTCGGTGGACTAAATATGCAAAAGTTTGTCTTTTTTATATTTAATGACAATTTATTGGCACAAAGCCAATCGTACAAATGTATTAATTCTTGGTTTACGCTGTCAATTAAAGTATCAATATGAGGACCTGATTGGTCTACAGTTGTGTCATCTGCAAGTATGGATCCTTGGGGCACTCCACTTATTATGTGACTTTGTACCTGCATGGGTCGATTCTACTAGAAAATGAATTCCTGCCGACACTGATTTACTAAATATATTAAGGGCATGCGACACTTTCATTTTATCAAAGTGGGAAGGGTTGAGAGCAGCACTTGTTAGTTTTGGGGCAATCTTCAGCTGCTGATCTTCCTGACTTTGTGCTAAAGCCTTAACTGGAGCAATGCTCACCTCTGAGCTGCACAAGTTGTTGTTTTCAACAACATAGTCAGGAAGAGTGATAGTCTGACCACTGACAAGGGCTGCTTTCAAGTTTTTGATGACATGCGGGACATCAGCAATAAAGAACAACTCCCTGGATGGGTCACACGGATGTTGTACCTTAATAACTGTGCGACTATGTTTACCGCATATGACACCAACACTCTTCCACATGCTTCTGTTTGCAGAACCCATGTCACTAGTCACAGCAACTACATGTAATCCTATAGCTGCTGCATGCTTGATTATATCTATGGCCATATCTTTAAGAGCAGTTCCATTGATAGAGTTCCCAGTATAATGATAGCCAACAATTTGTTTCCACCGAGTTGTTACACCACCTAGCATAAAAACGAGACCATGAGTAGCATTGCCGGTATGGCCTGGCAGGGTAATGTCACCTAGTAATTTACCACTACTTTGGTCAAATTTGACACTGGAGGTAATTGCCATTTCATCTAAGGTCAAACAACACTCGCATTCTTGCGATTTCCATTGTTGTACTTTCAACTGTAATAAACTAAACACCTCATCTAGAACACCGGGTTCAAACACAACACCCTGCATTTTTCTCCATAGCGTGTGCAATGACGGCAGGGGAAACTGTTGCTCTAACAACTGTTCATATCCAGTTGACCCACATGCAAAGCGCAACTGCAAGGCTTTCTTTACAGTATTAGCACTCCATTTGCTACTGCGCATGTTTTTTCTACCTAGTGCACGTAGCTGGTCATCAGTAAATCATTTGCGTAAGGAAACCATGCACTTTGCGTGATTCTTAATCAGTTCTCTTTTCTCACGTTTTTGCAACAATGTCACCCTTATCTGCATGGCGCGCAGTTTCCTTTGTGCTTCTTTCAGCTCATGGCTTCTTTCAGATGGTGGCGATATGTCATCAGGGCATGTCTTGCTGCTAGTAGGTTTTGGACTGTCACTAGTAGTGCTACTTGTGTCACCTACAATATAATAAAATGTTATGTAATACCAGTAGTGATTATTAATTATCTCTGAACGAGGTACTTATTGAAACATAATCTGAATAGACTTGATTCTACATCACATCAAAGAATTGTTAACAAATTAATATATCCCACAACCATCATATGAATGAATCAGTAGTCTGTATTCCAAGCAATGTTTGAGAAATGGCTTTTGACTATGCACAGTAGGAACAAAATGCTGTAGTCTTTGTTGTTGTGCTATATTTCAGGGTCATATCTCTAAGAATAATGGAAATTATTTGGTAGCTGAAAAGAAATTGAGGTTTTGTGTATGTGTGTGTGCGTGCGTGTGTGCATGTGTGTGTCTAACATGAATGGCAAACGTTTTAGTGATGCAAAAATACACATTGGATTACTACTTAAACTTATGATTTCATAACATATCATAATGGAGAATTTGATTTTTTTGCAATGCCATTTTGTCACTTTTTTGGTGACAAGCATGAGAAGGACTTATTGGCACAACTGACAATGTATCCTCAGCAACCACTTACTTTCACTTTCGTCATCCACCTTTGACGGAGTTGTCTGAGGACCTGCACAATATGGATGATCTGACGAAGACAGACAGAGAGATTTGGTGACAGCAGCAGGATGATATCTGGGGAGTTTGCACCTCTTTGGTGCTGGTTGATGACTGAAGATTGTTGGCACTGCGTTTGGCTTCAGTTTGCATTTTCTATCAACATGATGTGTTTCAAATTGGTCCTGTTCAAAATGAGCCTGAAATTAAATAAAAGATTATTTGTAATAATCATGCCAGGAAAGTACTTTGATGTATACACATTTATTGCATTTGGACTTTGCCAAAAAGATGTTTTCTAACCATGTAATATGATGTATAGCAATTACTTGCAGTGGTGGTCAATCATCATAAATATCTCATTCAAAACAACTCATCTACTTTTAGTAAATCACTTAAATTGATCAACCGATTACATAATAGTTAATTAATCTGCAAGTGTATCTCCTATGCAATAATTTCTTCAAAATTTTGCTAAAATTGCATATTTATACAACCATAGCAAAAATAGCCACAACCTGCAAAAGCAGACATAGCCCATTCAAGCCATAATTATAATAATACCATTATGGGATCAGGGTATTTAAGCATTTTAACCATCTCTCTGTTTCATGTCTATCAACGCATACATACAGATTGACTGACTAGATTACAGTAAACGCTTAAATAAATGCTGAATAGTTAAAAGGAACTGGTAAACACTGACATTAACAACATGAGTGATATTATGAGTATGACTGGCATGCTTAGCCTTAGACAGGTAGTTAAACAAGCTAAAAGTCGCAGCATTAAAAAAATAGATATTCCTGGATCTCGCGCTAGCCTCCTGTGTTTACCATTGGCATTGCCATTGAATCAAACAGCAAAGCCGAAAAAACAACGCTTTTTTTTACCAAACTCATCTATCCGGCATAATCAGGTTAGTAAAATACAGGGCACCGGCCTATAGCATAACTCCATAAGTCATAACTGCTTAAATTAATAATACAACATGGACAATTTTAATCATAAGTGGCATAAATAAAAAACAACGTTGCGTACGTACCAAAATTATTATCGTATACTATATATATAACGCAACTAGTTTAATCTAATGGCGCTAGTGTGTTTTCGTGGTAACGCAGTTTTGTCGTTATAAAATTGTAGGTACTTCACTCAATTTCAAAGTAGTTTCAAAGTACAAATTGTTTCACAAATTTCATTAAATGTACGGTAGAGATCTAGAATATGAATATCGCATGGAAACGTTTGCCACCGCTTTTTCTTTAAACGAGCTGTTCCTATTGCGTACGGCAAAATTGCGAACCACTACTATTGCATGATTAACCCTGAATATCGCCACCTACCTCGCAGTTTTGAGCCCCACTGGCTTTGGTCTTCAACCTTCCCGTTTCAATTTCGCTTCCCATATCTTCCTCCTACTTTTATCGAAAGGAAACCCGAATAACCGTATACCAGTTTCGCTACGATTAGAGCATGCCCAAGCAGAACAACACGGCACTGCGTCCTGTTCTCCCTGAGGACGCGTTGGACCGAAAATGGCGTCCACAGTCATCGACCAATCAGAAATCGGAACCTCAATGGCCAAACTATATATCAATGGCTCTGACGGAGGGTTTGACTAAAAGGCGCACGACCACGAACGACCACGCACGACCATGTAATATAATGTGTTGGTAGATAGTTTGGCAGTTGATGGTATATATAGGGTTTGTGTGTGCATTACTATAAACTTTCAGGCTGTATTTTACCCAGGAATTACACAATTCATGCATTTTAGCCGATCTTCCGGACGAACATTTAGTCTTGGCACCGTAGCGCCACCTGGCGAATGGCGTTATAACTATAAGGATAATAAGAACATCGCAAAAGTGCTAAATAACGGTAGTAACATGCGAAAAATAAATGTTCTGTTAATTTAACAATACCAGTAAACCATAGATTAAACATTTATTTTTGGCATGTTACTTTACCATTCCTGTACACTTTTCGCGAGAAGGTATTTCTGCATTGAGGCTTTGATTCAGGATACGTATCGTACGACGTATGTCAACCACTGATCCGTCAGCATCAATGAATGGAGGCTGATTCATGTGTGCAGTATATATCTTTGTTTGACATGTAATATACAACATAAATATACATGTTACACTATTTACAAAATTGCAATACCGCAGTATATATATATATGTATATATATCTGATATAATTTTTTAAATAAGCTTTAAGTTTAGTTGCCTAAATGCACTTTTCAAGTTATAAACACAGTAATACATATACAGATTATATAATTACAGAAACAATTCCTAAATGATACTTTGGCATTCATAAAAAATTGTTTTGTTTCAAAGAGAAACGTAAATCAATATTATATCGCTTACTACCCACGAATCGGCATGTGTTCCAGCTCTGACTGAACAGTTACTGCATAAAACCACTTTGACGTGCATGCCTTCCTCCAAAAAATGACAGATAATCTGTTCCATTCATTTACAGTCCTTTGTGAGAATGAGAACTTTCTTATATCTAATCTAAACTACACTTTAATGTAACTTCATGTCCTCTAGTCCTTCTATCTTTCTTAACTGAGAAAAAAATATATAATAAACTGTTGCAAGCGGTACGCTAATTTGTTCTACAATTTCCAATAGTAGTTTGATAAAATGTATCTGGTTGTGATCACTACTCCCCAGTGGCTCACATATCTTGACATTGTCAACTAATTCATTCTGTGAGGACAAAACTATGTCTAACACATTGTCACCCCTGGTTGGTTGTAGCACATGTTGAGAAAGGAAAGTATCTTGAACTAAAAACTTGTGGTCCACACTCCCCATACTCTGTAGAGAATTCCATTGTATATGCCTGTGGTTAAAATCCCCCATAATAATACAGTCCCGTTTGCTTACTTCCCTTATAGCATTTTGTATTAACATAAGGTCTTACCTAAAAAAATTGTTCCCTATTAGTTAAAGAAAGAAAAGGTCCACGTACATGTGATCTGACAGCTTTATCAGCTTAGGTATACCAAGTATTGTTCATATTAAAGAAACCTACATTGTTATTAAATTTGGATTAAAATAATTTGCTTTTAAAAAAAAGATGTCACGTTGGCTTTGACAGACTTTGTAGTGCCTCTTCTTCCGGTTATCTGGAGGCTTCCGTGGAGAGTGAGCGACTGCTACTGAAAACGTACAACATCAAGCTGCCTGACTACCCCACCTTGGGCACACCACCTGGAAGACGAGATGCTGCTGCTACTGGAGTCCTGCAAATGTTGCATCCTATATTAGGTTCTGATCATGTCCCCCTATCCGTCATTGGTGATGGTAACTGCCTGTTTCGTGCATTGTCACGTGGTTTGTATGGGCATGAGAACCATCACCAACATATTCGCCTCCTCACAGCCATGGAAATAATGAGTCACAGAGATTTCTATGATATGCAACACCCTACCTACAACGACTTGATTCGTGACGATCGTCTCTTCCACGATAGCTACAGTCAACTTCTGGAGTCAGTTACTACACCTGGCTCATTCTCCGAAATGATTATAATCTATGCCGCCAGTGCTGCCCTCTGCGTAGGAGTTCAGTCATATTGCCCGCCATCCATCAACGACTACTTCAGTGCTGACCCACTGACCAGAAGAGTCTACGGCCGTGGGGTCCGCACTTCTGCACCGCCTGTCATGACCATCATGTGGACAACTATGCATGTGCCACATCGAGTGTGTGACTTCAGGCCGAACCACTTTGTGGTTCTTCATCACACCCAAGACCACATTACTGTGGACCTGGTAGGAGAGGATGATCACTCAGCCGCTGAGGAGGATTCTCCCAGTCTTACCCGACCTCACACCAGATGCCTCACCACGGTACACACCACCACCTAGAAGTGAGGATGATCACTCAGCCGCCGAGGAGGACCCTTGCCCAGTCCTACCTGACCTCACACCAGATGCCTCACCACAGTACACACCACCGCTTAGAAATGAGGATCATCACTCAAACCCTGAGACAACTATTCCATCCGACCTTACCACAGATGTCTCGCCACTAATTATTTCACCAGCCAGAAGTGAGGATGAATTCCAAAATTCACAGATGTGCACACCATTACCATCTCCATCATTGTCGGTCAATGAACAGTCACAGCGTGACTCAACATCACCACCACTCCCACTAGAGATAACCATTGACACAGATGAACATATTATAGCATCTGGGGGTGACGACCTTACTGAAAAAGGCAAGTTTCTTGAAACACAAAACCTTCTATATATTCTTTGTTTAGATGGCATAGTGGGTCATGAATCTATACCAGTGGGTCTAAAAGAGAATAAGTTTTTTGTTTTCGATAACACTGCTAACATTCGTCGCCATCACAACAGCAATAAGAGCCAGTTTTGGGATGATTGTGGGGCCTGGGTGAGTGGTCCCACAAACACGGCCATGTTTTTGCGTAGCGTTACAGGAAAATTAACTGAGGTAGTGCTGCATGACAGTCTGTATGGAACTGTGTTGTACAAAAGAGCAAATGGTGGGAGGCAACGAATTGTCACCCCACTGGAGCCCCAACAACACCCAGAGTCCATAATAGTTCTACATAGGGCTTATGCTAAACATACACAGAGTGGACAGTATAAACGCAGGATATCATGGATTGAGCAAAATATGATTATGGCATTGCTAGATGGCAAGCAGAAGGTTGCAGTTGCAGAGTATATAGGTACATTTCCAGGTCGGGTGCCTCATGGAAGCAGCAAACATTGTAGCAGAAATTACATTCGTACCAAAGGAGCTGTACTAGATAACATGAAGGAGCAAGTTCAGCACTGTCCCCCAAACCAGGTGTGGCAGAGCCTAGATGATTCTGGAGAGATGGGTGGTCCCAGGTCGCGAAAGCAAGTAGCAAATATGAGGTATAGGGAGAAAAAGCAAAGACAGCGGCTATCACCAAAAAACCAGGTTAATTTTACTGACCACGTGCAGAACATTGAGACAATGGTAAAGACCCATGAATTTGTGCAGCGAGTAGAAGTTGGGAAGGACAAGGTGCCTGCAATAATTTTATATACAGAGAACCAGCTGCTTGACATCAAACGTTTCTGCTGCTCTGCTCCACTTGCCCACTCTACTGTTCTCGGCGTTGACAAGACTTTTAATTTAGGCGACGTCCATGTTACCGTTTGTGTCTTTAAACATTTAGCAGTGACCAGGAGGGACACAAATGACCACCCAATCTTTGCAGGCCCATTTTATTTACACGGCAACAGTGACTTTTTAAGTTATAACAGTTTCTTCAGCCACCTTGCTGGTAAGCTACGAGGGACACCATCACATCCCATCTTTGGCACAGATGATGAGAAGGCAATGAAGCAAGCCATGCAAGCAGCTTTTCCGGATTCTAACCTACTCAGTTGCACCCGGCACCTGAAACAGAATGTAGACGCCTACCTAAAAGACAAGATTGGTGTGTGCCATAAAGACCGTTCATCTATCATCACCTCAATATTTGGGCCAAGTGGCATCACAAGTGCTGATGAGGATGTCACGTTTGACCACGCATTAAAGAAGACAGAGGATTTAATCAATATTGCTGCACCATCCTTTAACACATATTTTCAAGATAGGGTTGTCTCTCTTCTTCATTCCAACTTCATAACCCAGGCTAAAGCAGTAGGTGTGACCCCTCTTGTAAAATGGACTAACAATAATTGTGAAAGTCTGAATGCCATGCTGAAGCATGCTGTCAATTGGAAGGGACAACCGTTGACCACCCTGGTGTTAAAACTTTACGATGTTGTGCGGACTCAGTACCAGGATCTAAAAAGATGTTTGGCTGGCCAGGGAGACTATATCCTGTGCCCACCATTTACCAAATTTTATGTGCCTATTGATGTGTGGTCGTGCCTTCCCAAGGAGAAAAGGGATAATCATTTCAAGAAATTTATTCGTTTCATTTGGATGATGGATTCCAGAACTGTCATATCAACTGACGGCAAATTGGCAGTGACAGGACCTAATGGTGGGAAAAAGCCAGGTCAGGTGAAGAGAAAGAGATGTGCCAAGACTTCAAGTGTCCCAAAAAGGAAAAGAATATAAATTAATCTTAGTGACCAGAATATTATATACATATAGATAGTTCCCAATTCCTTTTGGACCTCGAGGTAGTTGCCTGCAAGTGCGGGACATGGTTTTAGCCACTACCATTTAGCTTGCCATTTATGTTACTATCAGGTACTGCAGCAATATAGAATGTGAGCAGGTGGAGTTTCACCTTAGTCCAGCACATACACATACCATATCAAATCTCACTGTTTGTCTAAATGTGTTGGAAGTTACACATCATTTTTCCCATGAAGCTTTCTACTTAGGTGGGGCTGACTGGGGGGATGGAGGTTGATGTACTGTTCACATAGTGATGTTTGTTTGAGGGCCAGTACTATAGGCAGAGAAAGTGTTGCTTTATTATGTCATTAACATTTTGATTTCTATCCAGATACATTTAGGTGGTGATGGTGGTGTGAATGACAGGACTATAGTCAGTGATGGTGTTGCTTTGTTATGTCACTAACATATAAATTCCTATCCATATACAATTAGGTGGTGACGGTGGTCTGGATGACAGGACAATAGGAGGTGATGGTGTGACTAACATTTTTATTTCTACCCAGACACAATTAGGTGGTGATGGTGGCTGATGGTAGTTTAAGTGACAGGAGTAGAGGCGGCGATGATGTTGCTTTTTTATGTCACTAATGTTTTAATTGCCAGATACAATTAGGTGGTGATGGTGGTTTGAGTGACAGGACTATACACGGTGTTGGTGTTGCTTTATGTCACTAACGTTTTAATTTCTATCCATGTACAATTAGGTGGTGATAGTGGGGTGGTGATGGTTTGAGTGACAGGACTATAGGCGGTGATGATATGACAGGACTCTAGGAAGTTATGATGTCACTAACTTTTCAATTTCTACCCATATACAATTAGGTGGTGATGGTGGTTTAAGTGACAGGACTATAGGCAATGATGGTGTTGTTGTTGTTAAGTCATTAACGTTTTAATTTATATCCAGATACAATTACATGGTGATGGTGGTTTGTGTGACAGGACTATAGGCAGTGACAGTATGCTCTGTTATGTAACTAACGTTTTGAGATCTTTCCAGGTACAATTTATGCATACTTAGCACATCATTAAGCCATATTCTGTCACATTTTGCAAAGTATAGGCCTATATATTAATGTACGTAGTTTGGTACATTCCGTAGTGCTGTTTTTACCATCAGACATTTCAAAAGTTGATTTATGTTGTAATAATTATTTTTAGCATCAAGTTATTCCTTTAGATTAAACTACTGTTACGTTAAGTCTGGTGTTGTGCGTAACCTGTAAAATTTGATAAAAAAAACTCCATATGATAGTGACTACAATATTAGTAAATTCTTTCAGTGTTATTTAATTTCTAACTCCCGTCTGCAAAGTGACAGAATATGGCACTATACACAGTCTCGACATACATCATACTGCATATTCACAAAACATATGGTAGAATAATACTGTTACCTTCCCGTTGGTTTCTACCGTGGATCACAAAAGTAATTTATATTATTATTGTATGAACTAAGAACACTAACACGAATCTCTGATACGCTGTCTACAGGAAAGGTATAAATATTAACAGTAAACATGTAGGCCTATATGTGGATATATATATATATAATGTGCAAACACATATTTTTGTCTTTCAGTTGCGTGCTGGTGCATGGAGACATGCAGTCATATTTGGCTGTCGTTAGTCCTTACACAGAATAATTGTGAATTATGAGCGTGTTGAATTTAGTATTATTTGTATTGATTTATCAAAATAAATGTTTTTGAAACAATGTATGTGTTGGATTGTACATATAATGTGTGACAAGTACAGGTAGATCCTAAATGTGTATAACAGTAATAATACTGTTATACACACGAACTTCTCAGAGTCATATATATCTACATAATGTCAAATCCCCAAATACATCGCCGTCGAACATTGACACAGAACATAACAACATTAACTTTTAACCAATAAGTGAATAACACTATCCTTTAAATAACGAATTACCATAACAATGACGTCAAGAGTATAATTAATTATATACTAGGCAAAACGCATTATGAATATGAGTTTATTACTTAAATTGATCCTTCTACACTAACCATGTGACACTGTAGGCAGTGTAGGTATAATGTATAAACCTTATTGCCTAATGAGTGGGCCTAATCCAGATATCAGATCTGCAGCTTGGGCTTCGCTGTCTCAATATTAAAATAAAACAGGCTAGGTCGTTAATACTCGCTATCCAAGCATAAATAAGTCGGTGGGTTAACCTAATAACAAGAATATTTTAGTTTAATGTTACCCGCTAGGTAGCGCCACCACGCCAAATTCGAATGGAACCGGCGAGTTGTCACAAGCGATGATAAAAGTTGCGAATTTTGTTACTCCAATGTGAAGTACATATCTGAAATTTGGCGAGCTGCACACACATACCTCCTACGTGCCACCAACAGCCCGCTTGGTTACCAACACTACATACATTGTGGTCGTTCGTGGTCGTGCGCCTTTTACTTTTAGTCATACCGCTGACGGAGATGGCTGCACGTGGAGGTAAGATGTAAATAAATTTAAGACAGCACAGTTTAGCCAGAGTTGTGTTGCATTTCTGACGAGAATTAAAGTTATATCGCAATTCTCCACCATTGCCCTGTATATTTTTGGACTGTATAGCAGGGTTCATGGGAAATTATAATGTTGACGTATTCCACTTATTATCGCTCATTTCTTGAGCAGACGATCTAGACGAATGCCAGACAACTCGGCCCACGGACAACTCGGCCCGAGACGACTCGGCCCGGGCCGAGTTGTTTCGAGACATTTCGGCCCCATCCTGAGACAACTCGGCCCCCATCCTGAGACAACTCGGCCCCCGCAAGTCGGCTCGATGAAAAATTAATGCATGTGTGTGTGCGTGTGTGTATTTTTTTCTCAAAGACAATGGGAATTCATCTGCCGTCATACTTTTTCATCGAGCCGACCTGATGGGGCGGAGTTGCCTCGAGACGATAAATATTTAACATAATTATTTATTCATATTTAAACTAACTAAGCCACCCAACGGTCTTTGATCAGAGTTTTTCACCAGATCGCATGAATGTTCAGTTATTCACACGTACTCCGAGAGTACGTAGCATGCCAATTACCCCGTTGTGTCGTTTCATAGATCAAAACACACACATAGAGTGTTTGAACTTCAGCACTTTCTGACAAGACTGGTTTACCTTCCCTTTGATGACGAGTACATGAATTAAAATAGCTCAGAGTCGATAGTTACCGAGCAGATCTTGAGTGTCAGTTTTGTACAAGCCAAGTTCGAAACAGCAATGAGACTCGTATAGCTTGACTGACTGATGGACCTCACAAATCATCTATTTTGATCATGAAGATTATTAAAGATGCTGTTGAAAAATGACTGTAATCGTATTCGTACTCGATCATAATCGTAATGCTTACGATAGGTGTGTGACGCATATATTGATATTGCTCCTTGTGAATGTCCATACTGTAATCACTTCCCAAAAATCTAAGTTGTTAGCATATATTCCAGTTGTTTGCATAATCTTCGTTGTTATAGAAAGTGTGAAAAGATTAGTCGGATGATACATTCTGACAACTTCAGAATTATCTGCTCAACGAAACAATGACGGAGTCGCAAGCGAGTTACCCCTCTGTGTCCATTCACACATTTATACTGTCGTAGTAAACAAGAAGCCGACAAACAACTACATTCGCTTCAGAAGTATCTGCTCAATGAAACAATGACAGAGTAGCAGGCAACTTAACCCATTGTGTCCCATCACACACCAGAAGACACACAAAGAGTGGTTTGATATCTATCTAAGCTCCAGATCACTGCATAATGATGCTTCCAATTCTGACACAAATTCGAAGCTAGGTGGGTAATGGAAAAGACTGAATTAGATCCACAATTCTCTACTACACATGCTACAACGCATAACTGGTAGTAAATGTTGATGTGAACGTTATCTGTAGCATTGACGTTTCCTGTGAAAGCTAGACTGTAACTGCAAATACAATTTCATTGTGAGATAAACTACCATTAGTAACTTTTTTACGTCAGCATATTTACACCTTGAACAATATTTACTATTTTACGTTAGTGTATTTACATCATGAACAATATTTACTATATTTACTTTATGATCATAGTTGCTACCAATATTTACTGCATTTACTTTATGATTGCTACCATATAGCCCTAGTATAGTGTGCGAATATAATTGTTTCGTCTGTGGGCTAGATATGCAGCTGGCGAAATCTCGACTTCGAAATTGCTTAAGTCTTGTGGCAATGTGTATGCTCCGAACCGTCTGTAAATGAGGTCTGTAGCCGCCTGTGTGCTAAGATATTACCATTGTGTGTGGAGGTGGTGGTGGAATCCTATTAAAGTTGTGTTAAGACGTTACCATGCTTTGTCTCTCACACACCGATCATAGACCATTCGCCGGTGTCTTAGTTCGCTGTGCTTAAAACAAACAACAACCAGTGACAACCAGTTTCGTTTTAAAAAGAAGCATGGCACTGACATGTTGCCTTGTGCATACAACTGGCGACATTGTCTAGATATATCATTGTCATCTAGCATACTATTTGAAATATGACAAATATTTTACAGATTCTACCTCTCATAGTTTGTCGTTACCAAGATAAAACTTGGAAATTTAACATTCTTACAACTCTTGTTTCTAATTATTATGATCATACTCTTTTGGGCATTGTACCTTATGTCATGAGATAATCCATATTGATCACAGACGATGAGAATGGTCTGTAATTCCCTGCTGGACGGACCAAATACTACATGATCATCAACATACATAATATTATTTACACAATTATATCCTACACAACTTACTACATTGCAACCATTATGTACAGTGGATAAACCATACTCGTAAACACTGAACAAATAGGGGGATAAAATACATCCTGTCTAACTCCATTACTTACATAAATACTGTCTGACACATGACTACCCCATCTTACACACATTTGTTGGTTCGCATACTTCATCTGTTAATTGAAAAGCCGGATTCCAAAATGCGCTAAGTCCATTTTCCAAAGATATTAGATAATGACGGACCCCGGCATGGTCTCTAGTTATAGATGCTTAACGCTACCAAAACAGTTGACCCAAGCCGAGCTTAGTCCCTACAGACGAAGTCATCAAAGTTTGCCAATTTTATCAAAACTAGTTCAGTCCAGCGAGGCCAATTTTTTAAAACGTAATCAGTCCAGCTATGTCATTCGCATAAATGCAAATGGCGGATAATCAGATGACGATAGAGTACAACTCGCCGGTTTCCACTAAAAACATCACTAGAAAAGCAGAAAATATCAGGCAGAGGGGAAACATGCAGCAAACATATGACACCGACATATGCTGCGCTGTGAAGCTCACGGAAAATTTAGTATTACGAAAATTTGGCGTGAACTAATCTGCGATTCTGTCTATGAAAGTATTTACTGAATAATCGGCTAATATAACCATGTGATGTTAGCCTGGACTGTAAAAGAAATATATTCATTACTTAAAAATGCTAAGTCCGTGGACGCAGAAGTAGTCTCAGAACGGGGGCCGAGTAGTCTCAGAACGGGGGCCGAGTTGTCTCAGGATGGGGCCGAGATGTCTCGAGACGACTCGGCCCGGGCCGAGTTGTCTCGGGCCGACTTGTCCGAGGGCCGAGTTGTCCACCTACCATCTAGACTAGTAGACACTTACTTTACTAGTTACTATATTAATATGACATGTACCATAACAAATTGGCACGTGATTGTCAGAACTGTCATTGGTCCGTACGCCGAATTGATCAAGGCACTAACGATAGCGATAACTGACAAATAATAATTTTAGGTCGGGAACATATCGTAAGTCCTAACTATAATTTTATAAACTAACTGATCAATATCATAACTTCGGACAATCAACATCATGAACATATCGATTAACATACGCCAAAGTACTACGAGTCTCTGAGGGTGAGACTGAGTGGTTGAAGAAGCTCTTGAATGTAGCATAGGCAATGATTGGAAGGCTGACCGCCCAATATTTGTGATGAACTGGCACTGTCACTGACTTGGTTTCTGCAAAGGTTCCATACTAATACATGGCAAGCCTTTTTAACTGGCTGTTTCAGCCTTTCAGGTATAAATTATTTTCTGTTTGCAGGCATTTACCGGCGATTGAGAGGCAAGACGTTGTCATGGCAAGACAAGTTGAAGCTGCTGCGATATGCGTGGAAACATGATGCTGTGTTCATCCTAAACAAACAGCAAGTTCTTCTTGACTGGCTCTGCCTTGCCCTGGCCGGGAAAAAGAGGTACTATCTGTATTTTGACTGGCAAAATGTCCTATGGACACATCACGCCAGTGCGCATGGTGGCTCTTATGGATTAATTTTTTACATGTTGGGCTAGGCTAATCTGGAATGAATTCAGTGACGTACTTGATACAATGCTTGGAGGTAGAGAATTCCACTCTTTTATTGTGACTGGGAAAAAGCTGTTTCCAAATATGTTTGTCGAGTGCCTGATTTGTACTAACTGTTTATTATGTTTACGTGAGCATCTGGTGTTGCGTTTGGTGTATTGATCTAGTGGGATATCTATGAGGTTATGTTCCATTTTATATAATATGCTAAGTCTTTGGGTTTTTCTTCGTGATTGGAGGGTGTCCCACTGGAGATCTTTAAGGAGTTGTGTTACCGTTCCAGGCTCTCTAGAATAGTTGTTCTTACAAAATCTGGCGGCTTGTCTCTGGGTTCTTTCTATGAGTTTGATATTTCTTAGGCAATGTGGATCCCATGATGCTGACGCATATTCAAGTATGGGGCGGACAAGGGTTGTGTAGGCTATGGACTTGATTTGGGTTGGGCATTTATTTAAATTTCTTCTAATCATTCCCAATGTCTGTTGTGCTTTTTTTGTGACCGAGTTGCTTTGTATTGTCCAATTTAATGTATTTGATATATGTATGCCAAGATAACAGTGTGATTCAACAGATTTAAGTTGTTGTCCGCAGAATGTGTAGAGATTTGGTGTCGGTTTTCTTGAGGCTATTGTCATTGTATAACATTTAGTGGGGTTGAATTTCATAAGCCACGTGTGTTGCCATTTCTCAAGTTTGAGCAGATCGTTTTGGAGGACAGATGTGTCTTGGTCAGTTTTAATCGGTGAATATAACAGGCAGTCGTCTGCAAAAAGGCGAACAGTTGAGGAAAGATTGTCTGGCAGGTCATTTATGTAAAGTAGGAAAAGTAGGGGCCCCAGTACTGTGCCCTGTGGTACCCCAGAAATGACTTGAGTTGATGTTGACTTAGATCCATTTATAACGACCTGTTGAGTTCTTCCTGTAAGGAAGCTATTTATCCATGATGATATTGGGCCTGTGATGCCATAGTGTTTGAGTTTGTGGATTAATCTTTTATGTGGAACTTTATCGAATGCTTTGGTGAAGTCAAGGATGGCCATGTCTACAGATTTCTTCTCATCAAGTGATTTGCTTATGTCATGGATTGTTTGAATTAATTGTGTTTCAGTTGATCTTTTGGCACGGAAGCCATGTTGGTGGTCAGTTAGAATGTGGTGCTGTTCAAGATGTTTCATAATGTGACTATGTATGATGTGTTCAAGAAGTTTAGAAACCACAGGTGTTAAGGATATTGGTCTGTAGTTAGATGTTTCTGCTCTACTTCCTTTCTTAAAAATTGCTGTTACATTGGCTTCTTTCCAGGTACACAATGTCTCTCATTCTCCCCTCACAGACACAATCCTGCCATGAATCTCACTTCACACAATCCTCCCATCTCAGTCTTGTGACCTCATCAATACAATTCTATTTTTAACCTCCTTCTGAGCACATGCAATCTCTTCATTAGGCATCATTCACAATTGTCAACATTGATCCATTCATACAAAAGGAAAAGGGGTTCAAGGTCCACATATGAATTATAAAAAATGTTGGTCCCATTTTAAATCTGGATCATTTCACAAATGCCTTCATGCTCTTGCATTCATTCTTGAACACGAGATGAGATGCAACCAAGTACCATTTTTGTAACACATTGCAGGACAAATCTACGTCATCCACTGTATTCACTTTTTTGTCATTTTTAGAGTTGAGCTACCAGAGGCAGCACATGTCTGGCAGTGTTTCCACGACGTATTGCACACCAAAAAATGTCAGCAGTTGACAAATCAGGGCCAGCCACTTGTTCTCAAGAGTAGCATTTTTCAGGTATATATGCTTTTTCTAAACGTTGCAGGAGTTCAACTACCATTTTTAACTGTTTTTAGGAAAGTCTAAATACAACATGAACAGTATTTACTTATTTGATCCAGCTTGCTACCGTATATGTCTATTTGGCATTTTGTATGTTATTCGATAACTTATGCTTGTGCAAAATTACCTTTCACCATGCCCAGTCAGCGGAATAATAATGCTGTTTCACTTTGTATTTAAAACATTTCTGATCTTAGAATGCAACTTTAAAACCCACGAATCAGGTGTGTCCATGTCCCGATTTGTAGTGCGTGAATAATTTAAATATTATGCATAATTAATTTAATAGTACAGAGCATACTTTTACTGAAATCATAGATTCAATATTGTTTAAATTTTAACTGGAGTCCGTAAATTTTGTAATGAAGATTTGTCATGATTTCACCAAAACTAAATCACAAATTTTTACAAACAAGTTATGTCATAGCACTTGATACTAGGTAAGTTATTTTGGTGTAATTTAAGGTATATTTATTAGTTAATTTGATTGTTACTTTAACATGATTTATATTGTTCAATATACCAACTTTTTATTAGAAAGGCATATTGTTCAAAGCTGTTTCAAGAATGCTGTGATATTCTTCAATTTCAGGTAGTCTTGGATGAACTTTCTGCTGTGGTGACCAGCAAGTCGAGGCACTGCTCTTCTGATGATGTCATCATTTCATGCTGTCTTTGTCTGATGACATCACCAAATCTTGCCAACACTGTCACTTGCAAGTCTGACTTGACGGTAAAACTCACTCGGTACACCCAAAATAAATATACCTCATTTACAAGAATCTTTATAAGAAAATGTGATGTTAATGTTTGGTTTATACAAGTAGATGACCTTGTGCATGTAAAATAACAGCTTGAAGAAGGTCATTACGTTTACATTCAGAATTGATGATTCTACACAGTGATTTGTCAGGGTCCATACTGGGCCTTGAAAACCTTGAATTACATCACTCCCAATTCAAGGCCTTGATATGCTTGAATTCTGGCTTGCAGCCTCGGAAAGCCTTGATTAGGCTCTGCCTCTGGTCTTTGTTCGCTGGTAGCCAGTACATTCCCTGCTGATGTCAGCCTGAGACCCATGTTGCATTATCTCCTTATTTTGCATAATCAGGTCAATATGATCTGATGCCAGTTCATTCTCGGTTAAATAGCCTTGACTTTTCTTTTCATTAGTCTTGAAATAAATAGCTTTGGATTTGGTATCTGCCATTATGTACGGACCCCGGTTTGTTTTTTTGATTGAATGGTTTTCGATAAACTCGTCCAATTTCTTTTAGATTGTACTTTATGCAAGCACCAACAGAAGTCATGAATAATGATGAAATAAGGCCAAATGAATTACGTTTATTAAAGAGATTAAATTAAAGGGAGAGAAATGTGGGCTCTACATCCCAAGGCCAGGCCTGTGACAGAGCCCATACTAGTCTCCTGTACCTCTGGATGACAGAGCCCACATTTCGGCATATACAACATTAGCAGTATTGTTATAGATATATAAAACAACAGCATTACTACTGTAATCACAGTAGACCTTATGCACTGTACCGTACTAACCAAGCACACCATTCATTCACACTAACTATAATCCCAACTACCTGCTGAAGAGTTACACTATATCAAGATTTAGCCTAAACCTATAAGTGGGGCCATTACGCCACCGGTCACCGAAACAAAAAGTTAATTACTTTTGATGTAATCATGGTTGCAATCAAGCAATTTATACGTGTCATGCTGTTAACTGTTTAGGACCTTACAGCAAGGAACTACATGGGTATGCCTACTAGAATTGTATAATTGTAATGATGTGATTCACATATGTGTGTTCTTGCACATTTTCTTTTCTGTAAAATATTTCCATTTTGTTTTATTCCAACTACAGGACAACAACTTATTCACATCCCGTAGCACTACAAATGTATTTGAAGAATTTTTGCATTTTCCTGAAAATTTATTTTTCCTTTGTACAATAAATTTGTATTCAGTTACAGGTCACATGATATTGCTTACAAAATCCAAATGACATAATTGGTAACAGGTGAAATAGGCAAGTACACACAGAAATTAGATCGATTACATCACCAGGGAAATTGTTGTTTGTTTTCAGCTGCAATTATTGACCTATGTCATTGAGGTGTGTCTCAAGGAAATGATGTCCCACCGTATTCCATCAGACGACATGGTACAGCTGCTGGAAGTCGCCTTAGACAAATACCGCGTTGCACACAGACAAAAAGTTGTGCTCCAGCAGGTGACTCAATGTTAATTGTGTTTGGTATTTATTAACAAAACTTAACATGAACAAATGTGCTTTCTAGTAACAGTGCTTAAAATATGGAATCAACTTATATTAGTTTAAGTTATCTAAAACTATGGTTATGTTTCATAAAAATCTCAGGCATATTTATTCAAAATTGAATTTCCACCATAAAATTATGGCAGTCCACTCTAATGATGACGTTATGAGTCTGTTCCAAAAATTTCTAAAATACAACTTCCACTGTGTATACTGATATAAACAGAATGTGTCTATATATTTATACAGTCAAAAAATTGTGATGGTAAGACATATCAAAATAGAACAGTATTTTATAATTTGAGCTGTAAAACCAATTCACAAAACCATTGTAAATAAATGTAAACAAAGACAATCATCACGTTGCCAAGGAGAATACACAAAGGCAAGGATTTTTTATTTTATTGTAGTTCACAAAAATTTACAATTAACATATCTAAGAATATCTTAAA
Source organism: Paraescarpia echinospica (assembly GCA_020002185.1). NCBI lineage: Eukaryota > Metazoa > Annelida > Polychaeta > Sabellida > Siboglinidae > Paraescarpia > Paraescarpia echinospica. Next base: position 97,689 of record JAHLWY010000207.1, read on the forward strand.
TGGCAGTGTGAATATAAGTTATTATTAACTGTGATGAAATTTGTCTCTAGATGGTGCAACAGTCAGCACAGAAGCTGCTTCTGCCAACTTTGCTTCTCGCTAACTCGACCCGTCAACACCAGGGGACAGCACTGTATGAGACAACCAACCTCCTGCGACAAACACTTCTGGAGGCATTGTTTGTGAAGTAGGATGTCCATGTTTTTTCAGTATTCTTTGAATTAGGAATTGTAGAGGCACAGTGGCTAGAATCAAGTTGAACTCACAATCGAGAGAACCTTTGCTCATTAATTGCAGCATGGCTGAATGGTTCCCAGAGAAGTTGAGAGGATGTTCGATTGAATAGATCTGCCAGGAAGTAAAATGTAAAGTGCTTTGAGCAATATAAACAAGATATATTTTATGTTTAAACATTACCATTGTCTATTAATGCACGACTGTTCATTTCTTAAAGGGTCCTCTTAAATTTTGCTCACCTTATTCCAGAGTTATTTAGCAGATAAATCAAACCTATCTAGAATTGACTATGATGTACTAGCTTGTTAGCTATGTGTAGACTGTCTGTATGTGTTATCACATAAGCCTGTTCTCACTTTCACAAATTACCTGATCTAACAAGGTGGGACAATTCATTCAATTATTCTAACAAAAGTATGCACTATTACAACGACCGTGAATGTTACTTAAACACGTACAGCCTTTGAAATATTGAGCCCCCCCAAGTTCTCCACCCCCCTGGACGAATTTCAAAGAAAATGTCTAAATCTACGAACCATCCCAATGGACCTGCTAGATCACATGCAAAATTTCAGCCCGATATATGCACAAACAAACAGAGAACAAACTGTTTTGTAATATAGAATTAACCAGCTTTACCTGATTGATGTTGATATTTTCCTTTAAAAAACAATATATTTTATTTCAACATAAAAAACTAATTTGCTTTAATCTACTGATGTTTATTATCTTAAGTTATATATTCTGTATTTTAAGAGTGTTTTATTTGTACTTTTTTATTGATGAATTTTATGCACATCACTGTGATAGCACATTAATGGTAATGGTGCTGCATAAAATAAATATATTATTATGGGATACACGACTGGACTTTGAGATATAATGTGGAGACTCTCACCGTTGTCGTGGTTACTCACCAGGGAGCTGCTGGTGAACTTTGAACTCTACCTGAAACTGATGACAGACAAAGCAACTGGGTCAGAATCATCACCCCCCAAGTACATCCAGTGCATCTTCACCATACTAGAGGAGGCCCTCACACAACATGTACCTCAGATGGTCGTTATGGAGGGGTGCGTGTCGTTACAGAAGGGTGGTTTCTTGTGAAGTGTGCTCTCACACAACAGGTGCCTGAGATGGGTGGTCATTACAAAGAGGTTGTGTTATGAGAGTTTTGACCATTAGTAAATCATGGGCTAACATTGTAGGTGTCAAATGTTGTTGTCATAGCAGTTATAATGTATAAAATAAGGTAATATTTAGTTTAACCTTCCTTTACGGTCACCTCAGTAATACAGCCACATCGCAATTAAGGTCACTAGGACACTCCCAAATTATTTTTGTAACAGTAAAGTATAGGAAGTTGGTCCCACTAATATGGTCACCTTGCTATTCAGGTCATGTTTGCCCAGTCCCGTGGTTGACCTTAATTGTTAGGTTCCACTGTATAAGTATTCAAAAAGCGGTCATTTATTGATAGATGTTTTTATAGTTTTATGTAATGTCATGCACTGGTGATGCTGTCATACATTAACCATTGCAGTACAAAGGCAATATTCTTCATGACTGTCCTAATTGTCATAGTTGTTAAATACGTGAATGACATTTTTTTCCGCTTATCTCATTTCAAATTCATTTTGTGAAAAGCAAATCTTCCTAATTCAGTGGATTAAAAGATAAAAGTCAGCCCATCAGTTGGCTTTTGCCAGTTACAAGATGAAAAACCAAGTCAATTCTTTTAAAACTTTAAACAAATGTACACACTTTTTCTATGAAACTAACTGTGGATGTTATGTCAACTATTCACAGGTTGTATATTTGGACATGAAAGGAACCGATTCGTGTTGGACTAAATCAGTTGATGACACAGTTTTAATGTTTGCAGTGAGATTTCAGATGAGTATTTAACATCTACATTACCAGAGCATGACACTGTATAAGTATGAAAATCAGCGAAATCGTGATTGATATATCTACATATACATTTTTAGTTTGAAAACTTGATTTATGCAATGTGACTACTAGAACTATCCTTAATTAAAATTATGCTATTCTTTTGAACAGGACAAAGCAGAGGCTGTCTTGAGATTCCTGCCAACTTTCTACAAGAACTTTCTCAAGCAATATAAGTGAGTCACCAATTTTGCCAGCAGTTATTGAAATATTCAACTAACAGATAATAATTATCTAGTGGAAATATTATGGTTTGACTTGATAATTGTTGCATGTGTGTAATATGTTTAAGAGAACAGGGTGTATTTACAAATTAAAATCCAAAAATTGGTCAATTATTTGAGCGGTGTTAAAGGGAAACATAAGGGAACTTTTTGGGATTAAGCACCTAAAAGAGTTAATGCAAACTAACTATTTCCAACTATAATCATATTTTTAATGTCGGTGGTTTAGTATTAAAAAATATTTGAACACACCCTGTATCGAATTTCATGAATTCCGCCATTTTGAACAGAAAATGACGTAAGCTATGCTGTGTTCTTTTCTGGATTTTGTGTGTACTAGTGTTTCCAAAAAACGTCAGGTGGCACTGTGCGATGTTACCCATTGAGTTTAGACAAGATGGCGTGTCGTTGGGGTTCTGATTCTTCGTCTGATGAAATAGATTAAGAAGTAGCTGGATATCGGTTTCAACAGCAAAGACATGGGCCAGTATTGCAAGATAGACCAGAGCGTTCTGGTGACCGTAAGCATGATAACGAAGACGCGTGGGAAGTAGAAATGCAGAGGCGACTAACAAGCCGAGACGTAACTGACTGGCGACTGGTGTCGCTGTGGAAAGTGTCAAGTTTATTTTTTGGTTCAGAAAGGATATGGATAATTGTTCAGTGCAGTAGTAAAACCACAATTTTTGCATTACAAATATTTGTTCATCGTGTTTATTCCCCAGTGATGTGTCTTACTTGATATGACAATTAACACGGATGTAAACAATCACATTGACTGTTATCATTTGAAAAACGACGAATATGGTAAGTTTTCCAAAGATGTTTTATTAGTTCAACTGCAACAGTGTAACTGCATGACAGGTTTATCTTTCATTAACAGTTATGCATATTGGCCTAAATTTTGCCAGTACATTATTGTATGAACCAATGTTTTTGAAGGTTTTAATAAATAAAAAAAGTTATATTTACAAAAGCCTTCTGACTTCTTGGTTCATGCAAAGACAACAATTTTTGAAAACTGAGTACACATATTTAAAAAAAATACAAAATCTGCATGCGTATCTATTTCATATTTCCACCCTCATTGTCATGACATCAATTTGGTTAGCAATCTATGTGCCAAATGTGGACGTTTGTAGACACTTTTAAACTGAGGATGTCATAAATACTAGAATGGATATTTTGAAGGTATACTGCCTGCCAGATCGTGTTAAATATGCCCAAAACAGTGCTCGTAATTTGAGTGTTATGCCTGCAAAATGTTTAAATTGTAAACAAATAATTGTTTAAGCAGCTGACCACACACTGAGTGAAAATACAGTTGACTCAGTGAGTTTTCTTCAGTGAGGGGTGGGGAAACTGGCACTTTTTGGTGATGTCAGATATTAGTGGCTCCTCTCTTATTTGATGGCCATATATGTCATGAGAATGAAAATATTTTTAAATTGGTGAAAATTTCACGTGACTTCTGAATTTTTGGTGAATGATAGTCACAAAGTGCAATTTTCAGTTTATAAATCGGCTTTTTGTTTAATTGAATCAATTATAGAGCTACAATCATAACGTAACTATCTAATTTTGTGTTTTTATACACAAGGAATCTATTAAGACCATATTCAAAAGCCTCAGACTAGTCAATTTCATGAAAAAGGCATTTTCTATTGAAACTATTAGTCTAATGTGTGTCTTTACCTGTCTTTCTCCAGGGTGATTCTACATCGGAGGAAGCACGAGATGCGTTGTTGTGTGAGTTGCTGACTGTGTATGAAAGATTGCGACAACAGGCGAAGTTCTTCAAGAAATTACTGCTAGCATTTAGAGCGAAGAAACAAGACGAAGGCGTCGCCTGGCTGCACAATTTCACCCGACTGTGGGTATTGAATTCAAATACTTGACCTGCCACAGTGAAGTGGGTTTTAAGTTGCAAAATTGTGACATGGAGTTTTCTGCGTTTTGGGATTCCACAGGTCACGACGTTTAAAATGATACCTCATTTGTTGAAATTTCTGACATTTTGAGAAACGAGGTAATTTTGACTCCTATTGTTTCTTAATCTGTTGGTTTGTAGATGCGTGTACTTTGTTGGTTTTGGATTATTTGTCGAAAAAAATAAACTGGACAAATAAACTGGACTTTGAAAGATCAGAAGTATAAGGTATTCATTTCTGTCAAAATTACAAAATTGATGGGACATGAGTCACATGACTTAGGCAGCTATTTTTAGCTCATGTGCAGAATAGGCCTGTGCTACTTAATACCTGGTTCGCTGTGGCTGGTCACGTATTAGACAGTGTCATGGATTTATAATTTTCTTTGTGTTTGTATATTTCTTTGAGTCTTATCCTTGAGCCTGTTTCAATAGTTATTGACTGAATGGTGGATACTACACAAAGCCATTGAAGTAACAGCATGAGAGGACACAAGGGTCGCTGATCATGCATGCTGGCTGTCATGATTGCAATGAACAGTTTTATAGTGACGTGTATTCGTACAAAGAGTTTCAGGGAAAAACCAACAAATGCCAATTTTTGTATCATTTTTGACAGGGTCAGAGTTTCATAATTGAAATGTTCAGTCACAAAAATTAGTACTTGAATTTATCGCATTCACCCCTGAAAGTGTAAAATGAGCTGGTTTAGAAACAGGAACATGGAATAAATTATGCTTGCAGTGTAGAAATATATTTTAATTATTTAAAAAAGAAAGCATATATTACTGCCTATACATGTTGTAATGAGTGAATATTTTAGCAGATGTCATGTTGGAATTGTGTGGGAATTTCTGCCAGACCTCCAGCTACACTGCTGGAGGTCTGGCAGGCTCTGATACAGGAAGTGACATCACACTACCTGCACATGCTCAGTGAAGGTCAGTTGTAATAATATTAAGAAGTACTGAAGACTGTCAATAAGCTAACAGCTTCCTTATTCTTGTTGCTATTTGTGTTTGTTATCACTTGTCAAATACATAAATAATTGTCGTTTTAATGTATCCATTGTCTTGAAATGTCTTGTTCCTGATATGAGTTCATCCTAAACATATTAATTATTATTTTTAATGTAATTTTAAAAGTACTTTTGTAAGTTTTATGTTTTTGTAAGTATTATTATTATTTTATGACACTTCTGTCAGTGCCAAGGAAAGTGTTCAACAGGATCATCTTGGAAAGAATGAAAGATGCAGTCGACCCACTGCTGAGAGATCATGATTCTGCCCTAACAGATCATGCGTGGATCAGATCGCAACACTGCGCATCATAGTAGAGCAATCCTTGGAATGGAACTCCTCGCTCTACATCAGCTTCATTGACTACGAAAAGACATTTGACAGCATAGACAAGGAGACTCTGGAAACTACTACGACATTATGGCATATCAACCAAACTGGTCAACCTGATTAAGAACAGTTATGAAGGAACAGGCTGCAGAGTAATCCATGTAGGACAGCTAATAGACCGTGAAGTGAAGACCGGAGTTAGACAAGGCTGCCTGCTGTCCCCGTTCCTCTTTCTCCTGGCCATTGATTGGATACTGAAGACAGGCACAATACAGAGAAGAAATGGAATCCAGTGGACACTGTGGACGCAACTGGAAGACTTGGACTTTGCCGACGATCTGGCACTATTGTCCCACAGCCACCAGCAGATGCAGGAGAAGGCCACCGAACTGGCAGCCATCTCCTCACAAGTGGGTCTCAACATACATAAAGGAAAGACAAAGGTCCTTAAGGTTAATACAGCCAGCACTGAGCCAGTGACACTGGAAGGGAGTGCACTTGAAGAGGTAGAGGCCTTCACATACCCGGATAGCATTATTGACAAGCAGGGTGGCACAGACGTGGATGTTAGAGCAAGGACTGGCAAGGCGAGAGGAGCAGTTATACAGCTCAAGAACATCTGGAGCTCCAAAGTGTTGTCATTACACACGAAGATCCGACTGTTTAACTGCAACGTAAAGTCAGTCCTACTGTATGGAGCAGAGACATGGAGGACAACTAACACCACCATCAAGAAAGTACAGACCTTCATCAACAACTGTCTAAGAAGAATCCTCCAGATCCGCTGGCCAGACACCATCAGCAACATTGACTTGTGGAGGAGGACACACCAACTGTCTGCCGAAGATGAAATAAGAAGAAGACGATGGGGTAGATTGGTCACACGCTCTGGAAACCAGCATCAACTATCACCAGACAGGCTCTGACATGGAACCCACAAGGCAGGAGAAAAAGAGGTCGTCCAAAGAACACGTGGCGAAGGAACCTCCAGGCGGACACCAAGAAGTCAGGACACACTTGGAGACAGCTTGAAACAAGAGCCCTGGAGAGCTGTTGTCGACGGCCTATGCTTCAGAAGGAACGATGAGCATCAGGAAGTAAGTAAGCAATTATGTGACTGGAGATTAGCCCTGGATTTCTTAAATTGATGGTGTGTAAATAGGTTATTATTTCTTATTAGACTGGCAAGTTGAAATATTAACTATTTTCGTTCCCTTTGGTTACAGACTCTCGCAATACAACAGACTGCAACGCCATCTGTCAACTCTTCTCACATCTTCTCCTCAATGCGAAAGTCATCGACTACAGTGTGACTCACCAGACTGCCACCAGGCTGCAGCACTGCATGACCGAGACAAAGGAGAAGGTTCTTGCGCCATTGTTGACAGCAGTGTTGGATAAGATTTGTGTCTGCTACAGAAATGTAAAGTGATAGTCCCACAAGTACACACCACACACACCACACACACCACACACCACACACACACACACACACGCACCACACACACACACCACATGCACCACACACACACCACATGCACCACACGCACCACACCCTACACCACGTACACACACCACATGCACCACACACACACACCACATGCACCACACGCACCACATGCACCACACACGCACCACACCACACACACCACACACACACCACACACACCACACACACCACACACACACACCAGGGATGGGTTCAAGTACTCGTGTACTTAAGTACAGCAAGTATTGAACTTGTACTTGCCATTTTGCTGAAAGCAGCACTTGGATTTGGACTTGGCAAATACTTTCCAAAGTACTTTTTATGTTTTCGTTAAGTATTTGGTTCTATCTGAAGGATTTAACAAAAATTGGCCACAGTGAAAATTACTGTATATTTATTCTTATTTTGCACAACATTTCATAACATGAAACATAATTGATGGGGCATGCCTACATGTTGATTGGTTTATACGCATAAAAGGGAGGAGAAGCACAGACACTTACAGGCAGGTCAGCTGAGATTTGAAGCCATGAGTCAATTACATGGGGTAAACTAACACTATCTGATCTCTTGATCAACTATAGTGACTTCAGATAAATTGAAACCACCAGTTCACTTGTATTGTGCACTTTTGTGGTAGACATAATTGCCTTGGCTTAAGATAATGACTGAATAGTAGTCAATTGCAATCTCTTCAGAACCTCAGATATGTTGAAATGTAGCATTCAATGTACTTGACTGTACATGGCTAACATTTTTAGAGTACTTTGTACTTGAGTTTTTTCATAAAGTACTTGTCCTTGCCTATATTTTTAGACGAATACTTGTACTTGGAAACATTGAAAGTACTTGTACTTAATAACCGCGACAATAATGCTGTATTGTATGGTGGACAGTTTTGAAAACACATTAGACAACATATTAGAAATTATGTATGAACCTCATATTTTATATTTTGGGTCAAATTAGTGGGAAAATAGGGACTTTAAAAAAATGACATGTCTAAAGGTTTACTGGGCCATATTGCTGAAGACTGTGACAAACAGGTGATTTCACAGATCTGTTTTGAAACCATGACCAAATACTATCCAGCTGTGTGGGATTTCCAAGCATGTTATACAGCCTTCATCATCCAGTGTGGAAAAGACAACAGATCTTTAACAGAATATATGACCGCCGCAGTAAACTGGGTATTAAGTAGCAGGTCTATTTTGGACAGGGGTCAAAAATAGCGGTCATGGTCCATAAATTTTGTGATTTTGGCAATAATAACATTTTTCAATGTCTAGTTTATTTTCCCCGACAAACATTCAAAAACTAAGGAAATACATCCATTTACAAACCCATAGATTAAAAAACAATAGACAATTTGGGTTAACATGGTCTTGTTTCCCAAAGCGACCCTTTTTAAATAGTTGCTTCAATTTTAGCAATACATCAAAACCTACTGAAGATGTTTCAATTGATGAGGTATAATTTTCAAGCTGATGATTTGTGGAATTAAAAAAGGTACAAAACTCAAATTCACAATTTTTGCGACTTACTACCCAGTTTGTTGGGGCAAGTCACATGTGTTATTAAAGTCACAATATAGGTGGAGAGTGTGGGGGGGCTTTTCCCTCTGTTTCAATTCTCCAAAATTCTTGAAGCTATCTCTTTTCTTTTAATTTGCTGCAAGATTTTGGCACCAGATATTCAAGTAAAACACTAATTAAAAAGCAATTATAATGCAGTTTAAATATAAAATAATATCCACCAAAATATCACCTTGATGACATGTTTGTGTTTGCAGCGAAAGGTGTCACCGAGTACCCTTGAACTGGTGCACAGCTGGGGAGATCTACATATTCTACTTCAGCATTATGCAAATCACTTCAACCTCCAGGCACCAGCTTTCCAGCCAATCAGTGCAGTCATGACGATCAATGACTTGACCTTTGTGCACTCATATCTTGACGGTGACATCTGGAGGAAGATCTTTGCATGCATCGACAAAAGTGGCGACGTCAGGCTAAAATTCCTTCTGGTAATTCCTTCTTTTACTAAGTGTTCTTTTATTTTACTTTATGTGACACCGAAGTGCTGGTTGTTTATGATAATGAGTTGATGATTTTATTATTATTATTTGTTCTCCTCATGTTTCCCTGTTTGTCAGGGGTGAGGCTGGCCTCGATACTGATCCCTGACTTCTCTTTTCTTTTTCTCCCCCCTCATTGTTCTTGCACTGCTGTCTCCACCAACCGTCTCCATCAACTGTCTCCACCAACAGTCTCCACCAACAGTCTCCACCAACCGTCTCCACCAACTGTCTCCACCAACCGTCTCCACCAACCGTCTCCACCAACCGTCTCCACCAACAGTCTCCATCAACAGTCTCCACCAACCGTCTCCACCAACCGTCTCCACCAACCGTCTCCACCAACAGTCTCCACCAACCGTCTCCACCAACCATCTTTATTAACTGTCTCCACCAACCTTCTCCACCAACTGTCTCCACCAACCGTCTCCACCAACCGTCTCCACCAACCAACTTTATTAACTGTCTCCACCAGCCTTCTCCAGCAACCGTCTCCACCAACCGTCTCCACCAACCGTCTCCACCAACCGTCTCCACCAACCGTCTCCAACAACTGTCTCCACCAACAGTCTCCACCAACCGTCTCCACCAACCGTCTCCAACAACGATACTGATCCCTGACTTCTCTTTTCTTTTTCTCCCCCCTCATTGTTCTTGCACTGCTGTCTCCACCAACAGTCTCCACCAACCGTCTCCACCAACCGTCTCCACCAACCATCTTTATTAACTGTCTCCACCAACCTTCTCCACCAACTGTCTCCACCAACCGTCTCCACCAACCGTCTCCACCAACCAACTTTATTAACTGTCTCCACCAGCCTTCTCCAGCAACCGTCTCCACCAACCATCTCCACCAACCGTCTCCACCAACCGTCTCCAACAACCGTCTCCACCAACTGTCTCCACCAACAGTCTCCACCAACCGTCTCCACCAACCGTCTCCAACAACGATACTGATCCCTGACTTCTCTTTTCTTTTTCTCCCCCCTCATTGTTCTTGCACTGCTGTCTCCACCAACCGTCTCCATCAACCGTCTCCATCAACTGTCTCCACCAACTGTCTCCACCAACAGTCTCCACCAACCGTCTCCACCAACAGTCTCCGCCAACAGTCTCCATCAACTGTCTCCACCAACTGTCTCCACCAACTGTCTCCACCAACAGTCTCCACCAACCGTCTCCACCAACCGTCTCCACCAACAGTCTCCACCAACCGTCTCCAACAACGATACTGATCCCTGACTTCTCTTTTCTTTTTCTCCCCCCTCATTGTTCATGCACTGCTGTCTCCACCAACCGTCTCCATCAACTGTCTCCACCAACTGTCTCCACCAACAGTCTCCACCAACCGTCTCCACCAACCGTCTCCACCAACAGTCTCCACCAACCGTCTCCATCAACTGTCTCCACCAACTGTCTCCACCAACTGTCTCCACCAACCGTCTCCACCAACCGTCTCCACCAACAGTCTCCACCAACCGTCTCCAACAACGATACTGATCCCTGACTTCTCTTTTTTTTTTCTCCCCACTCATTGTTCTTGCACTGCTGTCTCCACCAACCGTCTCCACCAACTCTCTCCACCAACCGTCTCCACCAACCGTCTCCACCAACTCTCTCCACCAACCATCTCCACCAACCGTCTCCACCAACTCTCTCTACCAACTGTCTCCACCAACCGTCTCCACCAACTCTCTCTACCAACTCTCTCCACCAACTGCCTCCACTTCCCTCTATCTTTCGCTCTCGTCCTCCACTCCTCTCCCTATCCTCCAAATCTCTCTTTGCTGAATGAATATTAATAAATATTCCACTGAAATTTGTTCTAATAATAACATTGGTAGTTTTCCATAGATTTCATCAACAGGACAACACAAATAATAGTTTCATTTCAGATATTTAATCATGATTAACTCAGAGATTTGTGAGTTTATGAACGATATATTAATAGGTTAAAATTCACTAATAAAATCTAAGGTCTAAAATATTTCCCAGTTTCTCATCAGAACACACATTTAAAAATGGGTGCTGCAAAAGTTTTATTTTATGCATATTATTATTCATCAAAATATGAATCATATTCGCATTAGGCCAAATTAATGTGTATAGGTTTGCTGCATGTAAAAAATACACTTGCTATACATTTTAAGGTGTTGATAGTTGTGAACAGCTCTTTGATAGTCTCTACCACCTCCATCAGCATACCAAAAATATACACCACAAAGTTCTGATAAGAAATAACCATGATTTATTTTTATGTGGCCTAAACAGTAAAGTGAGCATTCCTTGTTCCTGTTTTTAACTTAGACGTTCTGGTCTTCTTCAGCAAAAACTGATGGTTCAGAAACTGAAAGTTGTGATACTGTTCAGTGGAGAGTCCGAGACGAATGCAGCCGTCAAAACCAGCATCCAGAATGTCATTGCCCACCTGGTGGCAGATATTCCTACGAAGAAAGACGATGACAGTGCCATATGTTGGAACGGGGAGGTGAGTGACGTATGTGGTATGTCAGGACATGATGGAAAGACGTTTTTGTAGAGTGTAAAATGACATGTGTGGTGACCACAAAATCATTGCTTGTAACATCGCGTATAAAATGCCAGATGAACGTTTGATTTGGTTAAAACTGAATGACGACTAATTACGATGATAGAGAATGTATCACAATCGAACCTCGCTTTACGGTCACCTCTGTAATACAGACACCTTGAAATTAAGGTCACCATTAGACAGTCCCAAATTATTCCTTTAACAGTAGAGTATACCAAATTAGTCCCACTAATAAACCTTGCTATTCAGATCACTTTGGCACAGTACTGATGGTGACCTAAATAGTAAAGCTCCAGAAATTGTAATTTGCTTATATTGCCTATGTTTTCAGATTTCAACTGTTGACGGTTGCACTCACTGTGTGGCGCTGTGGCAGCTGCTTTGTCAACACTGCTCCCTGGTGGTGCCTTCATGCACTGCTGTTCAACTTCGTGCCTTTGTGGACTATCTACTGTGGACCATCTCAACTCTGCAAACCTGGTCAGTCACATTTTAAGTATTTTGTACACAAATATTTGTATTTATTGATGACAGGCTAAAAATCCTACAATTACAAAGTTGAATGCACATTTTATATATATATATATTATTAACCATCTATTTTTATTTCATGTGTGTCTATATCTTTGTATTTTGTTTTATATTTTGTTATGTACTTGTATTGTATGTACATATGGACTTTTATCTGAAATAAAAACATTATTATTATATATATATACATATATATGTATTTGTCTGTGTCTGTGCAAGGACCACAATGGAAACAAGTGCGTGCACTTTCTTGTGTAATCCTTATATATAATGTTCTCTGTATTGAATAAATTAGTCAATATGAGAATATTCTTCATACCTTTCAGCTCTGCGCCTGTTTCCCTGGAAAGCGTCACAACGACTTTGCTAAGCAGCCCAGAATTCCAGGAATGTTGCCAGCTGCAGTCTGTCTTCCTCACAGCTTTCTGGCAGCTCATGTCCCGTAACCTTAGCAACAAGAAGAGGTAGGTCATTGGTATAACGCATTTAATACATACATGCATCTTTGCACATAGAAACAACAAATCAAAATTTGCTTCTTGGAAATCAGGAATTTTAATTTGGTCTTTCTGTGGATGAAAGTCGTTGATTTTGATAGTACCATAAATTGCCAAATTTATAAAGTTTGCATTTGGCCTGAAATGGTGTGAATATTTACATCTTCTGCCTTGTTATGGCCATTCTTTTTCTGAAATAGGTTATGAAAAAATAGATACCAACCAGAAAAAAAGAAACCAGTATTTGTGTGTATGGAACACATATTTATATTTCTGAGGCTGAATGTTGTGCTAGTTGAAATTTTAGTGGATCAGAGTAATTTTGTGCATCCCTGGTGTTGAAGTCTCTTGAAAATTGCATCAATGTAAGAGTTCTTATTGTGCGCGATATCTAACTTACAGCTAAACAATGCACTCACAATATAAAAATCATAAAATAATTAATAAATTAATTTAAATTTATTATCAGAAACATGTAATCAGAAACAAGTATTGTTAGTCTCCAATTCTTGTATGTTTAATGGAGACAAAAGTGACATATCCACCCCTCTTGTTATGATACATTCCCGGCTGTATAATGAATACCATAATAACTGTATTTGGATACTTCAAAGTAATTAAATTATCAGCTGGCCAAAACATACAATGTACAAAAATAACACTCAGATACACTGTTGAATACTTAGATAGTTAGAAATGAGTTTAGACATCATGTCACCCTGTTTTATTACCCTGATATTGACAGGCTTTTTAACTTCATTACAGTCATCTTCCATATCGGTGCCCGATTACATAGGAACAAAAATAAAATAATTTTACAGAGGTATCCGAAAACTTAAGGTACACAAAACAATCCTTTTTGTCCATTTTTGGATGTCCAAAAACATACGCTGTCCGAATAACAACAGTCATTATGGTAGTTTCAATGTTTTGACGAATACTGCACATGTACATTTTAGTTCCTCTCCGAAGAAAGCCAAGAAGGATTTATTATCTGTAGCAGAGCTTATATCACGACTGGGCTCAAGTGACATCTGCTGGCATTCTGCGGAACTAAAGTAAGTGGCAAAAATGACCTGAAACAATTCTACAATTGATGACTGTATTATGAGACCGTCCCTTGTATTGTATGATGACTGTATTATGAGCCCGTCCCTTTGTATTGTATGATGACTGTATTATGAGACCGTCCCTTTGTATTGTATGATGACTGTATTATGAGACCGTCCCTTGTATTGTATGATGACTATATTATGAGACCGTCCCTTTGTATTGTATGATGACTGTATTATGAGACCGTCCCTTTGTATTGTATGATGACTGTATTATGAGACCATCCCTTAGTATTGTATGATGACTGTATTATGAGACCGTCCCTTAGTATTGTATGATGACTGTATTATGAGACCGTCGCTTAGTATTGTATGATGACTATTATGAGACCATCCCTTAGTATTGTATGATGACTATTATGAGACCATCCCTTAGTATTGTATGATGACTGTATTATGAGACCACCCCTTAGTATTGTATGATGACTCATATATCTTAATATGTATCTTATAATGAAGGTACTGTATCTTTACAACCCTAAAGTTTTTTCCTCTGCTGTTACAGTGATTTGATGTCGGAGCAAGAAACAGTATCAAAGACCCTACCGGGACTGGTTCGCTGGTGACACAAGGAAAGACAGAACTGGGGAAAGGACAACGACATGATGATAGGGAGAAATCCCTCCTCAATTGTCTCAAGGTAATGGTCTTTACTTGCAGGTTTTTGTAGCATTGGGGAAGTCCTTGAAAAGTGGGAATTTTTTTCACTGTGAGATCACAGCTGGTTATACACCCTCTTGTTCGACCTGAACCCTGACCTCAGGCCAGGCCCTTAGCCAGAAATAATTTGGTGCCAGTCTTGGAATTAATCAAAAGTGTGCCTTTTAGCACACGAACAGCTTGTGTGGAAGCCATGCATGTCAATCATAGCCATTATTGGCCAGTTTAGTTTTTTCAATGGCAAACCTGTGTCATTGAAGCCATTTATTTGATTAATACTGACCCAATCTTGAAGTCGGGCAGACGGGTCTCTAGCTAAGCCTTTTCCTCAGGAATAGACTCCAGAAGGTGCAACCTACAGCAGTTAGTTTTATCTGAAAAAGTGTTCAGGTCTAATTATCTGTGCTAAGCTAGTTGGCAATACGTATGGGATCCACCAAGGTTTTTTTTACCTACTGATTAACATAATTGCCATACATTTCTTAAAAGTAATATCGAGAGTCCAACTTTTTAAACTATGTGGTGACATTCTGAGGTATCTGTCGATTTTGTTGTTAAACATGTTCATGTTACTAGCATTTACACAATCAGAAGATAATATGTTCCAGTCATTGGTAGTCTTCTACGAGAACGAATACTATTTTATCTCTATGAAAGTTAATCAGAAGTTCAAACCAATTTTCTGTTAGTTTTGCACCCATGGGAAGGGTTGTTAATCACAAATGCAAAGATATACTAATACCAAAAAGTTAAATAGTGACTGGAATTAAATTACGACAAGTTCGCAAATAATGTATGATGAACGCATGCATAGAGAGGAAGTTGTTTTTCTACCTCCAGTTGCTGAAGAGGATACCTTTGCAGTCTCTCGCAGTGGCTGATGAGATTCGGTGCATTCTTGGTCTACTGCTCGCCACCTTGCACTCTGTACAGGTCCAAACCGGTTCAGACCAGTCTGAACTGGTTCTGACCTGTATTGACACTCTGACAGTGGTGCTAGAGAGCGCCAAGCACACATCGTTCATCTTTCAGAGAATTAAGATTGGTCATGTGATCAGCCGTTTCAGTGATATTCGAAAGAGTCAGGTAGGTTTATTGATGTTGTTCTCCTCTTGTTTCTGTGTCTGTCTGTGGCGAGACTGGTCTCGATACTGATCCTTGATTTCTGTTTTCTTTTCCTTCCCCCTCACTGATCTTGTACTGCTTTCTCCACCAACTGTCTCCATTCCCTTCTATCTTTTGCTATCATTCTCCACTCCTCTCCCAATCCTTCCAAATCTCTCTTTACACAGTCCTCCCATTGCAGTCTAGATCATCCTTGTGTTCTTTTTCCCTTCACTCTCCGGGCTGCTTTCTTTGCCAACCGTTCTAATCCCATTCTCTCCACACGTCCAGCCCACTTTAGTCGACTCCTCACCAGCTTCTTCTTAAGGCTTTCTTTTACACCAATCTCCTCTCTCAGTTTGTCCATTCTTCGCTTATCTATGCGATGGTTATGAATAACAATTTTTTTTTTCTGACTGACTCCTTTTGTGATGTAAGAAGTTATTATACAAACTTACAAATTTGAAATGTCTCTAGTGTAATGCATAACACATAACAACACAAATATTGATATATGCTGTATGCTAATTCTACAACGACGTAAACTATTATTTTATATAACAAAAGTAAAGAATTTTAATTATGTATTTATTTCAACAAATCACTCACATAGTGCACATCATTAAAGCAGTATACATGTGGAGTTGATTACAATTTGTTGAAAATCGACAAAAACATGTAACATACTTAATATCATATAAAATTACTCAATAAACACATTGATTTTTCAAATAAATTTTAGTAGCTTTCACTACATGAAAAACCAACTGACACCATTACGTCACCATGTTTTGTACGGTTCTGGTCACCATCATTTCAGACAAACTTGGTCAGAAGGCACTTTGACCCTCTGTTAAAGGTCATGCTGAAGTTGGCAACTAGAGATGAAATGACTACATCTGACCTTGATGGCTTCATTACACAGGTAATTAATTATTTTTTCAAACTTTACCAATTATTTCTGATAACCTCGGAGCATCAGGGTTTCAGAATAAACATTTGCTGCTCATTTCATTGCCATTGTCAGTATTTGCAAACAGATTTATAGATGTAGCAGTGTCAGTCATAAATAGCTTGTGAAATGCTTTATGAAAATTTGCAGCTTCATCACAAGATGGCAGCACTGAGAATTGCGGAGACGGCAGTCGATGCAGAATTGACTGTATCAGCTATTGTTGTGACTCTCCAGTTCTTCGCTAAGGTATTCCGGTTAACCATATAAAGTCATCAGGGGAAAGAATTATTAATATGATTATTTGTTATGCTGTCTGCTCAGTAATTTGTTTTTGCTCCCTGCAGTTTTGACAATTTAAAATACGTGCTGAAGATTTTATCTAATGAAAAGGCTATGTGTATTTGCCAAAACTGGGCTAAAATTGAATTAGACAAACTAAAATGCACATGGAGTCTATAAAATATAAAGTATAAAATAGCAAACAAAGAAAATGTACATTAGTCCAGATTGTCTATCAGCTCATGTTAAAATAGGAAATAATTTAAAACTAGATAACTAAAGACTTAAAGATTAGAGAAGTAATGTGAATAATTAGAATCAGATACAAATGTCAGGCGCTTAAGAATTAAATATTACGTATGTTGTAGCGTGATTTATACACACTTTGTTTTGGTTATTTCAGATGTTGCAACGAAAGAATATGCAGGATGACGTGTGATTGAAACTAGAGGAATACCACACGGCACTTACCGCAGACTTCCTGCGACATGCCATGGTCACCTTGAAGGCCGTGACAGACTTGGACGTGATACCATTCTTGTTGACAGGTGTCGCCGGTGTCATCGAGCATCTGTCACATGACGATGGTGACTCTGCGACATCGAAGAAAGTCGGTGTCATTGTCGGGTCTTTGAGTCATCACTGTCAGAAACTATGTGATACTTCAAACAGTGTGAGTCTGATTTCCTCAGTATGTCACCACATGGTTTTTCACATAGAATAGAACTTGAGAATGCATGAAATAACATTGGTGAAGGAACTTGTGATATGAACTGCATTATCACTATTTTCTTCATCCATATGAACAAGAGAGAGACCACTTTGGAAAAGTACCATTTGATATCAAAAGGCTATTAATTAAGTGAATCTTAAACATCTTTGTGGTGTGCCATTCTAGCAATTTGTAATGTGGGTCAAATAGGGCTAGATCGTTGGATTAGGGTTCAACTCCACCCTCTGCAATTTTGAAACTTGAGAAATTTCATGCATCCCACATTGTGTATGGCTTTCACAAGATACAATAAAAGCCGTTGAGCCCACCTGTCTGGTGGCGGAGTCAGGGGAAGTAAAATACGCCACACATGGGGTAATTGTGTAGCAAGTAGCGGATGTACTAAATCTAGGGAATGTAAACAATCCAGAGAAGGTAAACAGAACAGCAAGAGTGACCATAGTGACTAAAGTATGAGTCAAATGATGATGATGAATCAAGATTGATTCGAGGTAATTCACTTGACAGTTATTATATTATAAATGACATTCTAACAAACGTACTATTATACAGGACACCGAATCCCTCACGAGCTCTATGACGTACGTACGTGCTGTCGCCAAATGTGACGAGATCACGTGAGACTTTGTTCCGGCCGGATTCCTTCATGACAGTTGGACACGACTCGTGACGATCCTAAAACAACTGTACAGTGGCGTGGGGGGCAGAGGGTTAAAGAACACTTCACGGGAAGAAACCGAATGCACAACAGATGGAGACTTGTCACACAAAAAGGACCTGCAAGGTGATATCAGGCAGACACTTGTTATCATCATAGGCACTTTGAGTTTGGCTGAATTCTCACAGATCATCTACAGCCTGGTCGACCAAGTGGTAATTTGGGGATTTAGCAGTGCTTTGACAAGACAGATTATCGATCAATCACTAATTTGTTTCTAACAAATTTACAAATAAAACAAGTAAGTATGAGCTATGTGACACAGTTTGTATATTATGATTCTTATGATTATACAGTTATAATTATTATCATATACATTTTACAGTGCATATTTGTTTCATAATAACTTGTTATTCCTTAAACTGTTCTTTATCTGGGTCAGTGGGTTTTCTCTGTAGCAATACCCAAAATCTGGAACAAACTCCACAACGCTTTAAAATGATTTGAAGATACAACAACCTTACGCCAAATACTAAATCATTCATATTTTCACATCTTAATCAGTTGGATTTCCGCCATAAATGTTTGTCTGTCCCTCATTCAGGTTGTGACCTTTGTGCATCTATTGTCATGATATAATGCTTGCTGTCTGGTTTGTTTTGCCTCTGAGTTCAGGGGAATGTTTCACTAAGATAGTAAATTTATAAGGAAAATCTAACATCACATACAGAATCCCTTGTGTAATTTAAGGATCTTTTTCAATATATAAAAATTCGCCATCGCGTCCTGGTGAAATCCATTTTAAAGAGCAGAATCAGATTTACATTTATGAGCTGATAAGAATGTTAATGATTACAAATGTATGTCCCGTAGAAGTTTATTGGTCAGTAGACATATGTTGGTTTCCCACAGGATGTGTCCTGTCTGCACACTGACCAGAGTTGACCATCTCACTGGACATCTGGCAGCAACTGCTTGGACTGCCGCTAGACGAGGAGTCAACTCAGCTCCTTGTCCAGACTTCACAGAATGTCAGTTTCCTTAAATAACGAAATTGTCTTCTTTCACAACTAGAAAATTTGACTCACATCGATGTTTCAACAGCCTTCGGCAGTTTTCATCAGTTTCAGATGTGATGAAGGCTGCTGAAGACCGTCGAAACGTCGATGTGAGTCGAATTTTCTAGTTGCATAATCAGAAAATTTCATTATTTACTTATTCTTCCAACTTGATGAACATTTTCACGAATATATCAGTCTCCTAGTTGGCAGCCATATTGTAGTTACCATGACGACTGTATGGATTCAAACACTGACGTTTTGTGACATGCTAAAAATCTTTAAACATCTTTATTTTGTTGTACTTTATGTTTTCCGATAGCTGAGAGTTTTAGTATTTTAGGTTGCTGTATACATAGTATGTATTACAGTCTTGACTGTAATGACTGTATTACGGTGCTTTGCTAGTAATATTACGGTGCTTTGCTAGTAACATTACGGTGCTTTGCTAGTAATGAGTATACTTCTTTTATATCTGTATATTTGTGTTCGACTGCTCCTATGATACAAGTGTTGTGTGTTTTACTTCCAGGCATTACTGTCTCCACAGAGCGTTATGGTTTGCCTGCAGTGCTACCAGGTGACGCCACTGACAGACGTTTACACGCAGACTTCAAGTGCGATGTTCGAAGCCTTGTACAGCGTGCTAAATGAAATGCTTCTACAACACGCTTTTGTTGTCTTTGGGTGTATCCCAGCATTCATCAGTGCAGCGAAACATATCCTTTCCAATGCCTACAGTTAGAGATTATAGTTTCACTTGTATTACTGAAATAATTTAAAACATAGTTCTTATATAGTTGTATTAAGAGTCTTTATGGTTATATTCTTTGTCTTATTTTTTTTAAATGAATATATTTAAAGTAGTTTTTAGAATGTCTTAGTATATTTCATTTTTAGCGATTTTATGATCACTGTTTTACTTGTGTTACTAACTTTCTTAGGAGATAAACGATAGACATGTTTTATTATATTAGCCATAAAAAAAAAATATGAATTGAAGTTACAATTTTGAATGTCTGCTCTAGTTAAAAAGAACTCCAGCAGTTAAATATGGTGAAACCACACTTTTAAGGTCACCAAGATGACCAGAATAGTGTGGTAACCATATCAACAGGAAAAAGTTTTTATTAATGAAATAATTTCAGACTGTCCTTGAATGATCGTAATTGTATTACTGAGGAGACCGTAATATGAGGTTCAATTGTATATAAATTGACCTTGACCCTTGCCACGCCTCCTGAAGGTCGCCATGCACACAGGTCAACAGAGGTCAGAGCATTTGAAAGAAAGCCACGCAGCCATTGCCATCACTTACTGCTGACTTGTAGACAGGTAAACGTAGATTTTATTCAACAGTTTTTATGAAGCGGTGCAGACTTGTTCATCCTCGTTGTTCCCTGCTGTACAACGGTGAGGGTCAGGTACAATATTGTTGTGCAACTCATTCTGTTCTTTATTTTCATAATTGTCCATCAGCAGCCCTCTCCATCTTTCTGCTCCTACGATCTTCTCATATCCCTCTTCACGCAGTCCTACCATCAGATAATCTCCCCTTTTCCTGTGTCCTTGATGTTTTTCTGTCCTTTGCCTGCACCAATCTTTACCACGTAGCCTGCCCATCTCATCTGGTTTATCAAGGAAATAAACATTCATTTAAAATCCAATCCAAGGGGGTCCGTGAGATTTATCCAAATTTTGCAGTTGATTTATACTTAAAATGAAAAATCAAATTATCTCATTTTAATATAATTTCATGATGATTGACTCAAGTCTATTTGCCACTATGCAATGGGAATAAGATACTATTATTATTAACCAGCTTGCTGAGTGGTCCAACATAAATCATTTGCTGGGTGCTAAATAAGATATATAAAATTTTCATGCAGTTGTGCAATGGTATAGTATCTTCTCCGTACTACGTGTAGCTTTGTTTCGAATGTTAGAAGTCTGAGAGATCAAGTAACATTCACTACACACACTGTCCTTACACAAGATATTCCAAGTTGTTGATGATCCACAGATCCGACCCGACTGTTTTTATGCCCATGGGCATGTTATCATATGATTTGTGCAGCGCTGCTGGTAATTAGCAGACTTAGATGCATCATCCACTTCACTGGGGGATTCAAACCAGTTGAGCGAAATAATCTGCTTCATCTCAGTAGATACAACCTGGTAATGTTCTCTTGTTGGTCTCCTCTTAGTTGCTCAAGTCCAGAGTGAGGCTCACCTCAGTAATGGTCCTCCATTTTTGTTTGTATTGTGCTCCTCATTGTTCCCTGTCTTCAGGGGTGAGGCTGGCTTGGATATGTCGAAATTTTCTTTTCTTTCTGTCTCTCTTCCTCCTCATTGCGCTTGCACTACTTTCTCTACCACCCTTCTCCATTCCCCTTTCCGTCCCTCCAGGTCTCTCTTCACGCAATCCCCCCACCTCAGTCTCAGTCGCCCTCGTCTTCTTTTTCCCTCCACTCTCCGAGCATCTGCTTTCTTTGCCAACCGTTCTTCTCCCATTCGCACCTCATGCCCAGTTCAACCGACTTCTCACCAACTTCTTCTTGAAACTCTCTCACACCAACATCCTTCCTCAGCTCTTCCACTCTTCACTTATCTATTCTCTTTATTCTCTTTATATATCTCCTCAATTATGTCGCTAACCCCATTTCTCCACTGGCTCCACCATGTCCCCCATTTCTCTCTCATTCTCCACTCCCGGCACTGGAAAATCTCTCTCTTATGTTATATATAGATATCTCTTTGTTATGTTATTATCTATATATATCTCTGTTATGTTATTATCTATATATATCTATGTTATGTTATTATCTATATATTTCCTTGTTATGTTATTATATATATATATATATATCTGTTATGTTATCTATATATATATGTCCGTGTTATGTTATTATCTATATATATATCTTATGTTATTATCTATATAACTCTGTTATGTTATTATCTATATATCTCTCTGTTATGTTATTATATTATATATCTCTCTTATGTTATTACACGGACCACTTTCAGTTCTCTGTGACCATAGATACACGCACCACTTTCAGTTCTCTGTGACCATAGATACACAGACTACTTGCGGTTATGTGTGACCATAGATACACGACTACTTACAGTTCTCTGTGATCACAGATACACGGACCGCTTGTAGTTCTCTGTGACCATGGATACATGGATCAAAACTAGCACTGCAAAGACAACATAGTGGTTCACAGAAACCAGAGTAGGCCTACCTGTGGTGTACCGAAGAATTTAAATTCAAGAGTCCTAAATATAGTGTGTAGTTCTGTTAGACCACTCATTGAAGAATGTTATCAAACAGTACAAGAACAGTAACTTTGTGTATGCATTAAGAACAACTGTGTTGTACACAATTTTGATGGATGGTTTTTAATGGTTTAGGAAATTCAGTTGCATCTGTAAGGCAACTTTGTATGAAGAGAGAAAGCCAAGTTTGTCTGGTGTACAGTGAGATCAGCAAGTTATAAACTAAACAACAAACATACTGGAATAGCTATGTATACAGGGAGTTACTTGTCTGCTATGTATATGTCATGATGGAAGTTGTGGCATAAAAATATTGTTTTCTTTTAAATCATGTACAATAAATCAAATGACATTTCTCGAAACCCACTATGATGGTTGGCTTTGGTTGAATTGCAAGTATAATCATTTGTAAAGTTGCCTTTGAAATACATAATTTCTATGCATTTGTGTTCTTTGGAACATGATCAAGTCATTCAACAGAATAACATGTTTATACATATTGTCACATGCACACACAGGTACATGCACTCAACTCATCTGACATCACCTCATATAAACACGACATAAATTATTCACTCTGTAGTTAGACCACCTGAATAAATTGTTTAAGTTATGAGGTAGTGCATTCCATAATATTGGTACTCAATAATTTGTTGTGAATTACCTAGTTTGTGTTCTTTGTTGGATGTAACATTTTTTGCATATTTTCTGTTTGCAGAACCGTTGGTAACATGCTATCTGGGAGTTGTTTATTTATTACATTATTCATAAAGATACCTAACTGATGTTTGTAGAAATCTTCAAATTTAAATAGTTTTAACCAAGAGAACAGATGATCTGAATACTTGTGCAATTATAGTGGGATAGTGTGATTGTCCGAATAATCCAAAGTTGTTGTTGTTGGCTGTAAAATATGATTCTTATGCAGATATAAGTTCATAATGCTAAAACGTGGAAGCTGAAATAAAACTAAAAAACAGATTATTATAATGTCGGGTCAAAGTTCTTATAAAATACTGGAAATAAAAGAGCAAAAAGGGATGTTTTGTATCAAACTAATCATCATATGCAGGTGAGGCCACGTGATATCAAGTTATACGTCTAGCTATTTTAATTTGGCATCATAACTCAAACATCTTTGCAGCCTCCTGGATTATCAGATTATTTTACAATGATCCGAGCCTGAGACAAGCAGCTGCATCATGAGTAGACAAGTCATTATTATGTCATTAACCCCCAGCTACTGCTTTCACGGTTTCTTTCCAGTTTATCACACAATACGCAAGTTGATTGTCTACAACATCTTACCTTACCTTAGGATACCTTAGGACTGTTCTGATTGCAGGATCCTCTTGGTTCCTCAATGATCAGATCTTCTTCGGGGTCTAGTATTAAGATTTTGTGTTTTCCGGTTCCAATGTTTAATGTTAGTGGGGCTTCATAGTCGTATAATATCTCCTGGGTTGACCAGAATTTATCAAGGCGGTTTTTAAATGAGTTTATTGATTTTGCTTGTATCACTGAATCAGGTAAACTGTTCCATGGTTCAAACACTCTAAGCGGGAATGCATTTTTTCTTATGTTTAGTTTTGCTCTTTGGTTGAACAGTTTAAACTACCAGTTTTAGCTGTTTTTAAGAAAGTCCCTGTATAACATGTATGTTCAATATTGACTTATTTGGTGCACAATAGTGCAGCGGTAAGACCTCCGCACTCTCGACTGAGAGAACGCGGGTTCGAATCCTGTGCGGCGGTGTCGAACCTTGGGCAAGTTCGTTTACTCTACATTGCTTCAGTTCACTCAGCTGTATGAATGAGTACCTGGCTATAGGCAGTGGTGGATATTTGTGTACGAATAGTCTTCGCGCATTAATTGCAGCATTGCTGAGTGCTTCCAAGAGAAATTGAAATGATGTTCTGCCAGGGAGTAAAGTGTAAAGTGCTTTGAGCAGTCCTGAGGACTGGATAATGCACTATGTAAGAACTTACCTTTACTTTTTATTTTATGCTTGATATCATTATATGTCACTTTGGCATTTTATATGTTATTCAATAATTTTGCTAAATTAAAAAAAATAGCTGTTCCCAGGTCTGGCCGGCAGAATAATAAATGCATGGCATGCAGATATAAGTTTTATCTGAAACTTGTATATTATGTGGAAAAACAGCTTATTCATATATGCAGTTGAAGACAGTGATATGGTACATGTGATATGTTGATTCACTGGAAATTTGTATAAGAGATGGACGATCTCATGCAACTTTAATACTTTTTAACAATGTTGGCTAAAATGGCTAATTGGTTAGCTTGAATCTACCATGTGTACATTTATTTGTAGATGCTTGTTCTTCCTTGGTTCAATATATCTAGTTCAGTCAGAGTAATTAACTTACTGGGCAATTAATAGTTCATATATATATATTGGATAACATGTATTTTATATATATATATATATATATGTAATATATATATTAGTTAGATATATATTAGTACAGGCCAGTTGAGAATAACATCTGGAGATCACAACAACTGCCCATTGAGAAGTCAGTGACCTGTGTAAGAATTTGTTATCAAAACTGGACGTGTGTGCACCATTTTAAAAAGCTTCCACCTACTAGATAGACCAAGTACGGTGATAACATTTACGCGGAACAATATTTACTGTTTATGACCTCACATTGACAGCCACAGTGCATATTGGCCACCCATAAACCACCTGAATATTGGATGATACGTCATGTCCTGAGCATAACACAGATTTCCATCGACTTTGTTGGCATTTCGCTATGAATAGGTTCATATTTCTATGGCTTTGTACAGACAAGTGACATTTCCAAATGTGAGACATAAATTGCTATTTTCTGACTATGACCCATCACAGTGTCAGAACAGCTAGTTAATTATAGTTATCAGGCTAATTATTTGTAAAACACATGCACATGACCTAGTATTCGAAGTGCCTCTGAATTAATTTACAACTTCTATAACAAATATACAGTTAATTATTATTACTCTTATTATATGTATTATTAATCTTATATTATTTAATTAATTATCAAGTTAGTGTATAATTAAATGTATAGTGTGTACATTAAATCCTCCTGAAAATTGTGTTTATCTACAACCCCCTTTATCATTAATATTATTGATAATAAAGTTAGATAAATACAAGGCAATAAAACAAATCAATGTTTTATTATCCTCTCCTTTCCGCAGGGCTTCATCTTAGGGCCAGTGTTATTTCTATTATATATTAATGATATATCGAGTGCTGTGGATCACGTATCTTTGCAATTGTTTGCTGACGATACTAACTTGTTCATTACTGGAATGGATGCCAATGATACTGTGTATACGGCTATGGAGAAGTTAGAATCGCTTAGTGTCTGGTTCCGATACAATCAACTAACTCTAAACTTGAGTAAGACATGTTATACAATCTTCAGTAGACATATGGAACGTGAAGTCGTGTCATTGTTGTTGCAGGGCCAACGCATTGAACGGGTTAACTCTGCCAAATATCTGGGTATATCTCTAGACTGTAATCTGTCATGGTCGGAACATATTAAGGAACTTTGTTCAAAGGTGTCTAAGTTATCAGGTTTATTTTATCACATGGCCTCGTTCATAAATGCCGATATGGTCAGGTAATTATATTATGCCTATGTATTTCCCCATATTAATTATGGGATTGAATTATATGGATCGGCTTGTAAAACTAACTTATCTAAAATACAAGTTTTACAAAATTTTATTACTTAAAACATTAGCAAAACGTCACCGCCGTGACAGTGCCACAGCATTGCATAGGGAACTTAATATACTTAAAGTTCAGGACCTATTTAAACTAAATGTTCTAATATTTGTGTATAAACAGCGTACGAATCAACTTCCTAGTCTATTTATAATTTTACCAATGTAATAGTGACTTCATAATCAGAAGTTCCAGACAGGAGAACAATTTATATATACATAGATGTAATTATAGAACTGGAGAGAACTCCTTGAAAGTAACAGGGGCTCGTCTTTGGAATAAACTACCTGTAGACATTAAACATTCGAAAACGCTAAATATGTTTAAGCATAAAGCCAGGAGCTTTATAATTGGCATTAACTAAAGCTTAAATCTAATGACATATTGTAAGAAATTCGCTTGTGAATTTGTTCTTATATTGGTACAACATCTCTAGCTTTAATTTACAGAAGTCGTTAACCTGAAGCTATTGCAATTGAATGCAACCTTTATATACGTAATATTATGTATGTGGGAGTAACCTATATGAGTTTGATTTAATTGGCTACCAGCTCGATAAGTTATACTTCTCTGGTAGCCACCTCATCTGTGTTACATTGCTCTTGAATTGTGCTGTATATTATCTGGATGAGGAAATAAATTTACTTTACTTTACTTTACTTCTCATTGACTGATTTAGGGGAGTGGTCTTTCAAATTTGCAAAATAAAAAAAAGTACATAATGGTTCGTATTGGTTCAAGCCACCTCACATCTTTCAAAATGTTTTATTGAACTTACTATTTTGAGTGATCCAAGATGGCTTCCAAGACTGCAGCCAACATCCGCCGGATTCTACCGACGTGACATGGCGATGTTCACAATAGCATGAAAATGCATTAATACTGTTCCACTTGATAGGTGACACCACTAGAAATTGATCTCCAGCGATACATTGACAACCAAACCACCACCGACCCACATGTAATGCTATACATCTTAAGCCTTTCCAGACTTATGTGACCGCCCAATTAAATCATAACTCACATATTCTTAAAACACATTTAGAGATTAGGAGAATGAAGCATGCTGACTGAGAACGTGTTGGTTTAGAGCCCCATACTTACATTTCAAACCTTTCAAAACCATATTATAGAGGTAGAGGCAAGCTGGCAATCACTCATGCAGTGGGATTGATCAATCTGCAAGTGCTTATTCATTCTGTCAGAGACATCCAGATGAAGCTAACTAAATTACGCAAGTGGAGACTGGGGCCTAGCGTTGTGGCCGGGCACATCTGTGAGTGGACAGTATTGCTCACTGGGCAAGTGGGCCAAGCCAGGCAGGCAATTTTGGAAGTGAATATATGCTGATCCCCGATCAATGCAAGACCCACCCATAAGCTCAGCGTGTATTTAAAGGGAGTTGTCTCCAAGCCCAGCACATTGTCTTAATGGCCCAGTGTATTATCATCGTGGCCTAGAACATTGGTTGTCTTCACGGCCCATTATGTTGTCTACATGGTCCAACACATTGTCTTCATGGTCTGTCACATTGTTTTCATGGCCCAACATTATCTTTATGGTCCATCACATTGCCTTCATCAAGTTCATGGTCTGTCACATCGTTTTCATGGCCCATTATGTTGTCTTCATGGCCCATCACATAGTCTTCATCAAGTTCATGATCTAACACATTATCTTCATGGCCCATTATGTTGTCTTCATGGTCCAGCACATTGTCTTCATGGTCTGTCACATTATCTTCATGGCCAAACATAATATTTTTTGTCTTCGTCAAGTTCATGGTCTATCACATTGTCTTCATGGCGTATTATGTTGTTTTCATGATCCATCACATTGTCTTCATCGAGTTCATGGTCTATCACATTGTCTTCATGGCGTATTATGTTGTTTTCATGATCCATCACATTGTCTTCATTAAGTTCATGGTCTATCACATTGTCTTCATGGCCTATTATGTTGTTGTCATGGCCCATCAACATTGTCTTCATGGCCTAACACATTGTCCTCATGGCCCAACGCATTGTCCTCATGGCCTTTGTTCAACATTGTACATTGTTCAACATTAGTTCGTTTTCCTCGACAGGCACATATCCATCATATCTTCATGCATCATAAATTACCATCACTCAAACCAATTTCTATACTTAGCAGGTGATTAATTGATACGTACAGCATGCTATTGACTTCTGATGAACAGTTAATATCCTCTTTCAAGTACTTGGACCGCCAGACCAGTTGATCTCATTGGGTCTTGTCTTCTCAGACTGGGATGGATTGATTTTCCTCAGCCGATGGAGTTTCACCGCTTCTGTTGTACTTTGCCATGTCCACTGAGGTTACGAGTGAAAGACAGTTGATGACAGACCAGATAGCAATACCTGCATTGGTGCCTTGAATCCTAGACTGTCTTATCTCTGTACATGTGCAATCGCTAAAATTCACCTTCAACTATCATGCAGTATGACATGTTATTATTCTATACACGGATTACAGGGGAGAAGTTATTTCAAAATCGAATGACCATGGAATTGTGATGGAACTGTAGCAGCCCTCTTATTTAGCGACAGCCATGTGACCATTAATTTTGTAGTAGTTCCATGGCAACTGGTTGTCATGCCTCAGAAATTAAACTTTAGTTCAGTGCCAAATTAGCTGTAAAGTATTAATATGCCCTCCAAAATCTATAAATTTGAAGGTCAATTGCCCTCAAGTTTGTCAAATTTGAAGCCTGCTTTTGTTTACATTTTGACACAGTCATCGTACATACATGTGCAAATTGGCAGACGAATATTTGAAATGGATTTGTTTAAGTAACTTGAAAGCTCAGTTGTTATTGGTCAAGTTGAAAACACATGAATTAGGAATGTGTGCGTATCATTGTGAATGTGTAACAAATATAAAATGAAACAACTATAATAAAGAATTTAACACAAACGGAAGATTAGAAATCTTGTAAAAATAAAATACATAAAAATTAATTAAAACTACCCGGTACATGAAAAATGTTAATATCATCTGAAAGTTGCCATCATAGCTTGACTTTGTTGATAGCACCTTGTAAAATATGGAAGAAAAAAAAATTGGGTCATGACAATCGCATGAAGGCATTCACTACAGCGCATTTTATTTTTGGACATGTGTATCACTGAACCACTGATAAAGATCTTTTGTGTGAAGACAGATGATGAATTAATAAATAATTAACATCAGCGTCTGCAACATACATGGTGTCCGAATACTAACAGTGAGTAACATTAATTGTATATTTTCGGATACTAAAATAATTTTTTACTGCATGTTTCTGGACATAGCTCTGGGAATTTAATTATTTTTTTAGCTGTTTGAATACCTAGTCATCACAGTATATATATACATGATACATGATGCCTTAGTTATGGTTAGGGCTATGAGCAGTGTGGGGGTGTGGGTTAACTAACTGTCTGCCAGTGTGCATACCTGTATGCTCAGACTCAATGCTGAGGGCATTAAATATAAGGTCGTTAAGTCAGCCACATACCAGGAAACTTGGGCAGAAAACTCTGCCACATTTCATACTGGTTGTGCGATGTGTATTTGTGTGTATGTGATAACATTATAGATTTATTTTATGTAGCTCAGATTCAGTTTCCTTGAAAGCTCAATATTTATGCTGAAAATCAAGAGCACAAAAAGGAGTACGATCTCAGTTAACCAACTTCTTTCTAGGGAAAAGTATTACAATTATAATATACAAAATAAACACAAATTTTATACATACTATTTTAGTAAATATGTAATTAGAGTATATAACATTTAAGTTATATTATATTTTAATGATATTAATCTTCTGCAGTTTGCTAAAATCTTTACAAATGATGCATGCAATGAAATGGCAGACAGAAATTTTTTAGTTTTCCGAAAAAAATGCAATAGCCATCTTGTGTTACATTAATTTTTAGTTGACATAATATTTTATAAAATATATGACCTTTCATTGGCTTTCAATATTAACAGAAACTAATACATGGTCTCATCGTAATGTCCTGTTGTTGTAGTCTTAAAATGTTTAAATACATTTTTAATTGTGAACTTTACAGAAGAGTAAACATGTTTATCGTGACTAACTGTAGAAGGCCTTGGTCTTTGCCCCTGTGTGGAATGAAACTGACACTGAGAGATGAAAGCAGAGAGTATTTCTGGACATGGTCCTAAACTGACCAGGCTGAGTGACCAGTAGACTGTTGGCTGTTAGGAGTGATGGACAGTGGTCAGTCAGAGAGACATCTTGATGGGCATCTCAATGACTCATCTGAGAAACGTTAATTAAGGACACACACCCCATGTGGCTCTTCAACAAGCAGGTATGGTTGCATGCATGCAAGTACACATACGCATGCAATGTGCCATGCATGCACACACATGCATGTACACACACATACATACACACACACACAAAATCTATGCTTGCATGCACGCACGCACATTTTACATATAGTCATAAGGAAAATGAAATTGATGTAAATTAATGTATTTTTCCAGCAGTTTCATGCATTGAGCACTTTTGTAATGTGACACACTCCTGCTGGGTATTTTTTTTATACATAAAATTCACTTTGATTTGTTGAAGAAGACTGCATATGTGGCAATATGCAGCATGTCAATGTGCTGTGTTCCATGTGGCTCTATAAGGACATATATTTTATAGGGTGTACAGTATATAAGCATTCTTACGCACATGTACAGAGCCACACTGTAAATGAGGCTCTAGACGGGCCATTAATCGACGCGTATAATGTTCTCTTCTGGATGTGCCCACTTTGGTCCACAAGAAAGTGAAAAAATGCGTTTTTATCTGTGCAAGGAAGTTTCGAATGTCTTCTCTTGTCATTCAGATTCTGTAAAATTTTAAGCTTTGAAAAACTAGTCTGACATGATAAAATATTGGTTACAAAACCACGTAGCAACAATATCAATCCAGTCATATAAACTACTGCACTGCTGTCATGTCATGATACACGGCACTAATTGATGTTGACATTATGACTAAATGGGCTGTCCATTTGTTGATATTGGAATAGTGGGACAAGTATTATGTGGGGTGTGGGGGCGTGGGGTTGTCACTGAAATTGGTATACAACACTTACCAACAAGTGTACAAACACAGGTTTGCCATGTACAAAATAAGTATCGTGATTTTTAAAGTGGGAAATTGAATTTTTTCAAAGATAAATTGATCATCAAAAGAAGTTTGGAAGATCAATGACTTGTTACTACGTTATATCATTTGATGACGTAAAGATGAATAAACATTGTACCTTTAAAGAAAGTTTGTTCTATTACCTGGAATCTGGCTTTTGCTTGCATTTTTCAAAATAAAAATTTCAAATTGCAAACCATTTTCAAGGATTATTGAATTTGGGCATTGTACCATCAACATATACGCATAATATTTCACGCTTATTAAACAATATTTGACAGGCAGTATATCTTGATTTTTATACGTATTGTAGACTTAAGTTTTTCATATTAATTAACATAAAAAGAGCAGACAACCTCCCTTTAATGCTTACAAGGAAAGCCCTTAACCATCCAACATGTGGTAATGAGATTGACCCTGAACTAACCTAGCATTGCTGCGACTGCCTCTGTCTCTGTAGTTTGAGTGGTGGTTTAGTTGGCAGTTGGCAGGTTTAGTGACAAGTCTCTGGCCTCATCTCTCACTATTCAGGCTGTTTCTCCTCTTCCCAGCTATGCCAGAAATGTCTTCCTTCTTCTCACATTAGCCGAGTCTCTCTGGGGAAGGGCTAGTGCACAAACACCTGGAGCAGCTATGTTAAAAGGAGGCAGTCGGTTCCTAGATTTTAATTTGTTAATAAATATGTTGAAAGTTCAGTGGGACCTCCCTATTAAGGTCACAAAAGTGACCTGAATAGCAAGGGAAATTAGAGAAATAATATGAGACTATCGTAGGTTGACCCTAATTGCAAGGTGGCTGTATTACAGAGGTGACCGTAAAGCAAGGTTCGACTGTATCGAACACTTCATTTCACTTACTTCACATGCTCTAGTCCTTCTTTCTTAACTGACTAAAAAACTAATAAATATTTTCATAACCACTCAATCTCTCAAAAACTTCTATCTCACTATTAACCATTTCAGTACGACAGGCCGGTTTTCCGGCTGCACGGTCTGTGACGCTTCAGTACGACAGGCCGGTTTTCCGGCATCGACGATGTCTGCTATTCAAATCGTTTCTATTAATAATAATACACTATGTGGAGCCACTTACTGTGGACGGTTGTCAAGGCGAATAAATTAGCTATTCAGCAGTGGTCATCGTTTATTATCGCTCAATAATAGTTTACAGTGATTTTCACGGTTTTTAATGATGGATTATCAAAATCTGCGGTGGCCACAATGGCGGACGGCATTACTTCAACTAGCGATTTACCACCGTATGTTTTGGACAGATTATTTGATAGTTTTATTAAAGAATCTTTGTCAGATGTTGACGATCGACATAATAACGATGTCGGCGAACTTAGTATACAACTGAGTTCAGCAACTGCAAAAACGTTGAAATCTTGGCGGCCATCTTCGATTGTTGGTTACCATGGCGACGGAATGTAAAATTATATGGCTAATTTTATTCGCTAATTATCATACTTTCCGAAAATATATAACATTCCTATTCATAAAATGCATTTTTGTTGCACAAATCTTGACTTGAAGTGAGGTAGTCCATTGTGTTGCATATTCACTGGGAATGCAGTACGTATTCAGTGGTCACAGCTGATCAGGGCTGTAGTACTGAAATGGTTAAGTTCACCCTTTGGGACTGGATCAAACGTTACCTGACTACTGACATGACCATATTAGCGGAAGTAACTTTGTATACTTTATTGTTATGAAAATAATTTGCGACTGTCCTAGGGTGACCTTAATTGCAAAGTGGCTGTATTACCATGGTTCGACTGTAATATTCTTCTTGCATCGCATGAAGCCAGTGGAAACAGGGAGACTGATGCACCTACCTGTCCTGTCCATGTCCGACCGGCCAGTCCGTTGGTCAGTCCGGTCAGTAGTAGTCCGAGGTGAGGTGGCCCGAGACTGAAGTCCAGCTTGATGGCTATAGTACTCACGGCGGCTGCAGCCTGGGCCTTCATGAGCCACGACTGCAACTGTAGAGCCGCCTCCGTCAACTCCACCAGCTCCGTAAGATACATCCGCACTCCATCCTCCGTACCTGCACAAACAGTAGCAAGACTTAACCTTAGGAGCGTCATGACAATCATACAAATAAAAGTTCTCAACGGATTTGATTCATTTTTATATTATTTGGCAGCTAACATGTATGGCTACATTTGTCTCACTGGATGTAGGGCATACAGTGTATAGCCACTCAGTATTTATCTGACAGCAGGATGACATGTTTGATTTTATTTTTTGTGGATGAAGATCAGATAGTAATATCATCCTGATTATAGTATGTGATATAGTTAATATAATTTTATTATAAGAAAGCATTCATTTAGAAATAAAATGATACATATTTTATGATCAAAATGAGAAGTTATGATTTTTATAGGAACAGTATGTATAGATGATTTTCATGGGGCAATCCTATGGTTAAAGGAAGGCAGTCTGTTCCTCTACCCAGAATTAGCCAGCATGGTAATTTATAACAGGACGTCTGCTGTGTTGAACATGGAAAATCGTTGAACATCAAAGGGTATCGAGGTTAACTCAGCCCACCTCAGCATTATTGTCAATAACGCTTGTTTTGATACTGGATGTACTGCTTACCTTTTAAACATGTTCCGGGGTCATATCTTCCAAATTGAAAACATTGTTATGGGCTTAGTAAACACAACTTGATGGGCAGGATGGCTTTAACATGGTTATTATAGACTTAAGAACAATATAATAAATAAAAATGGGCCAAGTGGCCCTGAAGTCCTTTGGACTAATACGTCTATATGTGACCCTGGCTGACCAAATGTACTGTTTTCTTACATTCTTGTAAAGGTTGGGTAGGGTGCTTTACACGGTTTCAAAAATGATGACTGCTACAAAAATTGGCAAAGTTATGGAACATTGTAAATGGTAGGGGTCAAAAAGTGAAAATGAAGAAAACAGCTGTTGAAGTTTTACATTATATATGCAAATGGACTGCATGGAAATATTACATGCACAACATTCAAATGTGGCACACAGTATGTAATATGTATGTTATGTTGCAATGATACACTGGAAGTACAAATGTGCTGCTACAAAGACTTGTCAAGTTATGCCAGATTATGTCTTCATGTGTAAAACTAAGAGGACAGATTATTTTAGAGCAAAAGGTAGACTCACTGTTTGACACAGTTTAAAACCTACAGGCAACTGTCCAGTTTAACAGAGGTCTAGTGGCTTAATGCTGTCTGTTGACACAAGCTACTGCCAGTGACCAATTACACATTAGTCACAGTTTCCATCAAACAATAGCAGGCAGAGAATTTTAGCTCCACAGCTGGGTGTAATACACAACCAGAGCCACCACTGATTCATGGTCAAGTAGAGTAGCTCAATGCACCAACTAAGACAATACACAACACTGTGAGTGACAGTGTCCAGAGTGAGGCCTAAGCAGTGTCCTCATTGCTGAATAGATCAATTAAACCTGCCAAGTGGGTGACATTCTGCACAAGTGTTCATTAATCCTTAGTGATTGTTCAGAACACCAGACTGACCATATACCTAAACAAAGCGAATGTAATAGGTGAAGAACAGGCAGTGTTCAAAATTAATAGGGGTATTGGTTGAATTGTATTTGTCTCGACGCAAAAGGCTTTATTGTGCCTTCATCGATTATAAGAAAGCGTTTGATTTAGTAGACCGGTCCTCCCTGTGGTCTAAGATAATTTCATGCGGTATTAATGGTATTGTGTTGAAAGTTGTATACAACATGTACAAAAATGCTAAATCATGTATAAATCAGGGCAAGGCTGTGCCAGCCTTCTTCTCATGTGATGTATAGGTATGGCAAGGAGAAAACTTGTGTCCTTTGTTATTTGCTATTTACCTGAATCATTTTGAACACTGTTAGTCACAATTATAACGGACTTGACATGGCAGCTGGTGAAATTTACAACAACCTTAGGGATGATGATGTAGAAAATGTATGTTCTACTATATGCTGATGACACTAGAATGATTCAATCAACTACAGATTTCTTGCTTGTGTATAACGGAACTATGTCAACTCTTCTAATGGTTGATATTTGGTTGTTTCAGGTGTCAACTATATTGTGAATCTGTAATTATTAGTCTATATTGATACAATTGATTTACACAGTACCATGTCTACACAAGGCATGGCAAGCGTAAACAGAACAGTAGAATGCATTTGATATCAATAAAGTGTAGGATATTTCACTCTATAGTTGTCCAGAATATTAATTTTCTATGTTTGTCACCTACAGGTGACAGACTATTTAACAAGATTTAACAAGATTGCCACCCAGAGAATTAACTCTAGGTGGCAGGTGGACAAGGAAGCTCTTTGGCTTATCGAGAGTCCGACCCTTTTATCTATGTGTATCCCGCCCGTCTGAGGTATGTGTCGATTTTATTTTAAAACATATATTCACGCTACTAGCACCCACACAATCAGCAGGTAATCTATTCCATTCATTTACAGTCCTTTGTGAAAATGAAAACTTTCTTATATCCAATCTACTCTGCTCCTTTACTAATGTAACTTCATTTCCTCTAGTCCTTCTATCTGTCTTAACTGACAACAAATATTTCTAACGATATTTTCATAACCATTCAATATTTTAAACACTTCTATCTGATTTCCTCTCAATCTCCTGGTCTCTAGTCTTGTTAAACCACATCCTTTTAGGCGTATTTCATAACTAGGTTTCCTCAGTTTTGGTATCATTTTAGTCGCTCTCCTCTGTACTCTTTCTAGCATATCTATGTCCTTCCTGCGATATGGCCTCCACGCTTGAATACAATATTCTAAATGAGGCCTAACTATTGTTTTGTACAGTGGTATTAGCTCTTTTTCCTTATACGTTATATTTCGCCTAATTAATCCAAGGATTTGATTTCCCTTTGAAGCTGCAATTCCACACTGCTCTGAAACCTTCATATCAGCACCAATGGTTAACCCTAAGTCCTTTTCTTTTACAGTAGTATTTAGTACAGTACCCCCCCCCCCCATTGTATATTCTACCTCTTCGTTCCCATGTCCTGTGTGGAGGCATTTACATTTCCCAAAATTGAACAGCATTTGCCACTTTTCAGACCATTTGATCAACCTGTCAAGATCATCTTGTAAATGCTGTCTATCTCCATCACTTTTAATCCTTCTAAACACTTTTGTATCATCCGCAAATTTCAACACCTTGCTTGTTATTTCATCATCCAAATCGTTGATATATATTAAGAATAATATAGGTCCTAATTATCCTCTTATTAATTTTACTATGTTTGTCACCTACAGGTTTCTACAGACAATACATCTTTACCCAATAGACACCACAGTCACACCATTTTATAATAATTAAATGAACATCAAAATAAACACAACTTGCAATTACAGAAAATCAATAGTTTTGAAGATACAGTTTAAAAGTGTTAGGCAACTGTTCAGTCTAACAGGGGTCAAGTGTGTCTACTCTGCCTGGGCACTGTGACCAATTAAAGATTAGTCAATGTCTCAATGGAACAGTAGCACTAGGCTGCAGAGTTTAGTCATGTTAGTCTGCTGACTTTGTGGCACATTAAACAAAATCTACTTTTGCGGGTGGTCTCAAGGGCCCTTCCCAAAACCACATCACTAGATAATGTAAAAAAATTGCACTTTGGGGCCCCCTTAGAATGATTCAATCAAATACAGATTTCTTGTATATAGTGTCAGCACCCTAAGATACATCTATGCAAAACTAGAAAAAAAGTTGCTGAACAGTTTTTGAAAAAATAGGCCAAATGATAATTTTTTTTATCAGTTTTGGGGTCCTTGGAGGCCCTAGGAGCCCTTAAAATGATTCAATGAAATACAGATTTCTCGTGCATATTGGCAGTAAGATATGTCTATGCAAAATTAGAGAAAAAGTTGTTGAACGGTTTCTGAGATATGGCAGCTAACGGCGGACGCAGAGTGATGGCAATAGTCCCTTGGACCTTCGGCCAAAGGACTAAAAATGGAAAACTAGGAACAGATTGCCTCCTTTTAACAAGATTTAACAAGACTGCCACCCAGAGAATTACCTCTAGATGGCAGGTGGACAAGGAAGCTTTTTGGCTTATCGAGAGCCTAACCCTCTTCTTTAAAGGGAGGTTGTTTGTTCCTTGTTTTTTGTACTAATTAATATAACTAGCAAAGCTGTCCATTCTCTGAAAGGTGCTACAGACACAGATATAGAAGTTGGGGTATCTGTAACTGATCTTTCTTGTTATGTAAATTTAACGTCAAATGCCCCCAACTGATCAGCGCTCTTCTGAATAATAATCGCATCATAACACAGTGTTTGCATCTACAATAAAAATGTTCAGTTCAGTGGTTTACTCGGAATGTAGTCTTAAAGTGGAAGATTCTAACGAAATCTGCGATAACATGTAGACTGCCATCTTACTGATGACGCGTTCATTTGGCCGAAAGCAACCAATAAACGAGCAGCATTATTTTTGCCATGTATGACACACTTGTGTAGTTCGCCTAGTTGGTTCATGTTCATGGGATGCGGTTCATTATATTAGTATAAGTTGAGCTTACAGTGAAACCGTGACTTGCAATGTGCCATACTGCTCTACATACTGTTGTAACAATAGTACAGCGAAGGATAATGAGCCAGAAGTGAAATAGTGGATTCACAACTGTGGACGGGCTGGTTGGAAGCCTTGGCTTCGAAATACAATGCACTATGTTCAGATCATTTTGAAGAAACGTGCTTCGAAGGAAATCTATATCGACAGTTAATGACACAAGATCCGACAAAACGTCGCCGACGTCGATGTTTGAAGCCAGGTGCAGTGCCTACGATATTTTAGTAACGGACCTCATCCGTCGAAGCGACGCATATTTTCGATCAAACGTGCCGCCGCCGAGAAATCGATCGCAAGAAGGTTAGTACCGAGTTACTTGGTATCCACATTGCAAAACTTACTGTATTTTGTGTTAAATGAACAAAAATACGATCTGCATTCAATAATATTGCATTAGGCATTGTCATATATCGAAATGTTTGGCCTATCATTTATGTCATGATGTTATATAATTGGATTTCATTTATAATTATGTGTGACTACTGTTTATGTGACGAAGAATATCACTACCCAGCTAACAATTTTACATAGTAACTACGTAATTAAAACGTAGTGGTTTGGTTATGACTACGTTTTTTTT
Source organism: Paraescarpia echinospica (assembly GCA_020002185.1). Classification (NCBI taxonomy): domain Eukaryota; kingdom Metazoa; phylum Annelida; class Polychaeta; order Sabellida; family Siboglinidae; genus Paraescarpia; species Paraescarpia echinospica. Next base: position 136,507 of record JAHLWY010000207.1, read on the forward strand.
TTTACGTAGTTATTACGTAAAAACGTGAACTACCAAATAGGTTTTTACGACGTAGTGAAATTACCACCTTGCTACCTTTTCACAACGTACCTCCTACTACCTCCCCACAACCTTTCTACTACGTAAATTATAATACGTAGTGACAACGTATAGTGACTTGGTTATGATTACGTATTTTTCTTACGTAGTTACTACATAAAAACGAACTACCATATACGTTTTTATGACGTTATGAAGTACATAGTGAAATTACCATCTTACAACCTTCTCACAACGTACCTCCTACTACCTGCCCATGACGTTTCCGTTACGTTCCGAACACCTTCCCACAACCTTTCTACTACGTAGATGTATTACGCAATGACAACGTATACTGGTTTGGTTGTGATCACGTATTTTATTTACGTAACTACAACGTAAACATATGAACTACTATATACGTTTCTACATTGTAGTAAAGTACGTAGTTAAATTACCATTTTACAACCTTTCAGACACCTTCGCACTACCTTTCTATGTCCTTCCCACAACCTTTCTGATACGTTTCTGGCACGTTTCCACAACCCTTATTGTACGTTAACGACACCTTCGCAGAACCTTTCTGATACGTTTCTGGCACCTTTTTACAACTTGTATTCTACCTTTCTAATACCTTCCCACTACCTTTCTACTACGTTTCTAGCACCTTACAACCACTACTCTACGTTTCTGGCGCCTTCCGACAACCACTATTCTACGTTTCTGGAACCTTCCCACAACCCCTACTTTACGTTCCTTGTACCTTCCCACAACCTTTCTGCTATGTTTCGAGTACCTTCCCACATGCTTTGTACTACGTTTCTGGCATCTTCCCACAACCTTTATTCTACATTTATGACACCTCTTAAATGTTCTTCTGCAAACAAGCAAGCTGCAGGACATATTGGTAACCTTTATTTCAACGACAACAGTAGCAAACAAATTCTTGCACATAATCGTGGAATTAATACAATAACGCAGAAAGGGTTATTTGATCGTCAGCAAAATTATACTTTTTAAAGAATATTCAGACATGTATTTATTAGACCAGATTAAAATGGTTTTAAGACAAATATTTAACATGTAAGACATTTCTTCCATTTATTCATTTGATGATCAAACTACCATTTGCTAAAAATCATATTGTTAACACCATTTTATTGCACATAAAGAAAATAGTGGGAAAACAATTTTAAAATGTTTGTGTTTGATCTATTTTAAGACATGCGTTTTACTCCACTTTAATCCATGTCCGGTTCAGGGCGAATGGAAATGCCGCTTCTGTTGGATGACTCACGAGCCTGCAAGTACACAGCATATTATCATTACGTTAAACTGGATTGAAATATAGCTGCTTCACATTGTAAGTATATGTTTTTCATAAGTACTTTGATATCTTGGTAGACATAGGAACTTGATACCAAATTATGTAAGGAACCCAATTTTTTGCAGAACATAATACGCGCTCCCTCCATGGCCAAGTTATCTGGGCACTTTTAAAAACGGCATCTTATGGGCATATACCATCGTCACACAATTTATCTATGACGCAATCAAAATGGTTTACCTTAAATGTATTTGCTTTAATCTACAACTATGGTAGGAGCATAGGACAAATTGAAAGTGTCAAACAAAGTAATGATTTTTGTCGTACGTAGTCTTAATACGATGGGCATTTTGCAGCTGAAAAAAACACATCCTTACCTGGTACAGGTAGCCCCCCCCCCTTCTTGCTTGGGGCATGTTTCAATGATTCGGCCATTTGTCGCTCGATTGTCATCATCTTTTGTATGTTGGTGTACTTGTCGGCATGCTTCTATTAACAAATATAATAGACCATTATTAAAAGCATACAAGAAAAATCATTGTGTACCATAAATATTGTATTAATTATATACTTAGTTTTTAATTATGGTGTAAAACATATTCATCTGTCTAAGGCTAAGACCTCAGTGCAGCAACATCTTCCTCACAATCTCATTATAACGATCAGACATACAGACAGAGAAAGACTGTTTTATAATTATAGACAGAATGCTGTATTAATATAGCAGAGACGATAATTCAGAATGCTGCGCATGGACGTATAGTATTGATAATAATCGTGTTCAATGCGACATCACCATTGCCATTGAACTTATAGCTTGGCAATGGCATGAACATGAATCCGCAAATGTATATATTGACTGAGTACACTAGACTAGGCCTGTACTGTCTGTAGGGTCTATATATATAGTATATTGGCCAGTACGGAAAAAAAAACAATAGAAACATCCACATGATAACTTAATTTTTTACAAAGAAGACCAGAAACATAATACATAACTTTTGTGCGTTATGGTGACCGTATAAAGTTAGATAAGATTGATGATTCAATGTTTATCTGAAGCCACAATTAATTACCGCTCAAAGACGAAATCAACTTGACCAAAAATATTTTTATATTTTTATTATAATGTAAATGCATGCCATAAAGTACAATTGTTATCTGACAATGTTGTAGGCCTTATATATTAGTACAAAATCATTATCTCAAACCAGGGCCACCAGAGAAGGTTCTCGTCCCTCAGCTTCTCTGCAGGCAGTCTGAAAGGGATGTTGAAACCGCGCCGCCAACTTTGCCGCCAATTTTGAATGAACTCTCATAACCTGCCACATTCCAGATTATGTTTCACCAAGCATCTGCCAGTGACAAGCACATTATTAATTACCCTCAGTTGGCGCGATGTTGGCTTTGTTGCCCTTCCAGCCAACTTCCTGCAAATGTACAGATTACATGATTAATCGCACACAGGCCCTAGCTAGGTGACCACGACAGCCATCTGATAAAGCTCAGGCAAAACTCTTATACTTGAAAATTGTGTATACTCTGGCGGAAGTATACTAGCCGCGCAGACAAAAACAGGTAGTGATGCGGCCGAACTTCTTTCTGGTGTAACTTCTTGGTGCCGCCTCCATTTTAATTCTTGTTGTCGTTGAACGTTCGAGTGAATTAACATCGCATTAAATGGAGTTGTTGATTTGCGCATTTGTGAAGTACACATCACTTGACACACTGTCTGTATAGTTTTTCAACATACACAACAAACTTTCTTATTTTAAATTATGAATCCTGTTGTCGTATTCATAATTGCTTTATATGTAATTCGTAATACGTATTGAAATGTATACCTAAGTGTCCATATGTACGTCAATTTGTACAAGAGTACATTTAATCTCCTTGTATTATGTATGAATGCTGATACACCGAGTAATGATCAACTGTAAAACAAGGCATATGCATATTGACATGTAAATTTTGATGTTGATTATATTTATGGGGTGGCTCCTGTGCTAGCGATATTGTATATCTTAATGGGAGTCTCCCGACCTTATCTAGTATTCATGTTATTCATTGTGTATATATCGTATATATAGGTCAAATAAACTGATTCTGAGTCACTTGAGTTCCCGTCAACTTCAAGGCCCTCGGGGCCGTATAATTCGCGGAAATCGTACAATAATTGTTGTGCGCCAACGCAGTTATTGCCGGTAGGTACTGACCGAAGCCTGCACGCGAAGGCGAAGACCGTTTTAATCAGGGTTACAATTACAAAGTTATGGAACAATTTCGATCAGGGTTGGCAGGTTTCTGTCAGGACGGTTTCTACCGCGGTTTAATTAAACCGTGGTGTCTACCGTCTTGTCAGAAATACCTTTCTAACATTAAAATGTCAGAAACTCCATTTTTGATACATTTTCTTTTGTAAGAGTATTGTCTGAGACTGAGCTTACTTAGTTAGGGGTTTAACCCAGTTTTGCTAGCTTAACCTAGGACTGGGTTAAACTAGGCTTCACTCTATTTGAGAACTCAGGATGATATTATTAGGGGATATTCTCGATATTAATACAGTTGGTACGTGGATTGATGGTGGTTTAAGCTTTAATAGTGGTGTCATATTATTTATGTCATTAAAATTGCTCTTTAAATAAGTGCCAATTTGTTTAGCTATCACTGTAAGTTAACCAGATGATAATTATGCAATTGGTATGTTATGTTATTGACTGAAACAACTTTTCTGCACATGACCGATACAAAGGTTTCCCTTCAGATGGTAGTATTTTTTCCTCCCAGAAACTCTAAGTTAATACAAAGTTAATATCCTCCCTATTTGTAGTTCGAGCAAAACCCAACATCCGGGTCCCTAAGCCTCCGGCTGACATTAATTTTTATGGGCGAGCGCAACAGTCGTAAATGTAAACAATGGTTGTGGGTATGGCTTGTCATCCCAAATCAAGAAAAGTTAAATAAAAGTACATCGAGTCATTGTCGGGGGATGTAAAAACACGGTATTTGCACAAGATAGCACTTGTAGGTAAGGAGGAAGAGATACGTACAAAACTGCGAAGAAAGACTGGTCGCATGACTTGTACTTGTTACCAGTTCTGACCATAATCCTTTTATGTGTGCCAGGAAATCCATAATAAAAGGCACTGCTACCAGCGAGTTATAGCCATAACATACATACGTTGCTCTCACAATGAACAGTGCCATTAATTTCTTCACCTGGGGGGGCAGGTTAAACTTGCCAATATGCTTGATGGAGGTGTAAAGTGATTGGTCCAATGCTTTCTACTCAGCAGCCACCTGTTGTAGCATCTTACATAGATATATACTGTTACATGTGAAAGAAGTACAAATTCATTACCAACATTTTTTAGACATTGAATAGTTCTTCTAGTTCTAGTTGTTTCCAGCACTCTGCAACGTTGTATTAACTGACAAGTCTGTATATATTGTGGTTATATGTTATGATCTTATGAGGTCTCATTCAACTAGTCAACCTTTTTCAGAACATTATCGCCAAGCCGACCTTTCTATGCTGGCACTGAGGGTGGTCACTGCCAGGGTGCTTGTCGTCCTCAGTGGTTCTTTTACGTCCCAAATTGAGAATAGTAACTTTAATAGTGCTAGTAGCACTAACATCTTAGTTTGCACCATGTTTAAGGGTGGCAGACCAGCTAAGGCTGTGTGGGAACAGTTTGTTAAAGTAGAAAGTAATGGAAAAACAGTTGCTAAATGCAAGCTCTGGTGTCACCATATATCATCCAAGTGTTTCCAGTCATTGCTTCATCGCTTATGCAATTAGCAAAATCATAAATTTATTCATATGGCATGTATTAGATTCTGACAGTTTCTGACGTCAGAAATCTGTCAGAAACCAGTCTATGACAGTTTCTGACAGTCTCGTCAGAAATACCTTCCTGACTGTCAGAAACCCAACCCTGATTTAGATGAGCTGCCTTCACAGGAAGTCGTAGGGCATTTACAGAGACATGTAGATCTGACCACCGAGGCCACCGCCTACGGTCAGGAACAACCTAAGTAAGTCATCCTTCAGGATGTTGTACCAGGAACAGACTAAAACACCCCACCTTCTCCTCTTTCCTTATCTTATCTCAAATACTGTGGTAAAGTGAACTTTTAAACCCAAAAGGCAAAACTGGGCAATAATATCGGCTTTAGCTAGAGGTAAGTTCCTATTCAAAATTTTATGTGAATTATTAAATAAAAACTCTGACATGTTAGGCTTTTAAGACAGTTGGTGCTCGTCCAGTTATGCCTTGTATTTGTGAAGCAGGTTCAATTCCTGCTGATGTTTTCATACTCAAAACATTAACTGGTTGTTTCACATACTAGCTAGGCCCTAACCCCTACCCGAGTTACTACCCAAACGGGTAGTAACTAACAAAGTACTCATTTTGTTTGCATGGAATAATGACAGAAATTGCATTACAGTTTTTGACAATTTCAGAAACTGTATTTTGCTACATACTCTATAATATTGCAATTACAAATTCCCAACTTCTGTGAAGATTAACCTATTCTATGGGCTTCAAAATATTTCATTTTGCATATATCCAAATGTTTGGATATACAAAATGAATAGTTTGAATTGAATAAGAACTACCCTGAAGATTGTTCAGTAATCTATTCTATTGGCATAGTTTATGACATTATAGCAACACATATTTTGATTTAATTTCACTTTGTATGGTTTTAATTGCAGTTACATGGAACAGGTGCTTGCAAGAGCACTGTCATTGCTGTTTTAAATGGGATTTAATTTTTAACAACAACTTTGTGTTAGCTGAGGTGGAGCCAACAGTTGTGCGATGCAGTACTTTTGTATGTGGCAATGAATAATCTGGTGGCTACATGGAACGACATCCGTCATCTCCATCGTTAGATCAACATCACCGACTGGTTCAAAAAGCCCAGGAGACGTGTCCTAGAGTGCCCATCATAGTGCCTGATGTACTCTCGCGTTATGATGAGTGAATATGAGTTCTACAAAATGTAGTAATAATAACACCCAAAATTACAAGATGTCACATGTACCAAAATCAGTACAAACTGAAATTGATGGTCTTTCTGTAGATGATTATTTATCTAAGGAAGGACATTTTCTGAATGCTGATGTTTTGCTGTGATGCATAAATGCACTCCATAGTTGCCCGAGATAATTATTGTCAATAACATTGTTCATTCCAGCATCACTCTGCGATCCCTGTGCATCAGACGAGGACTCAACTTGAGGCGCCAGAGACCAGTGCCATAAACCGGGGTAGTCATTTCACTTGTTAATTAGGTAATTTAAAAGTCAATGGAACCATTATTTTGTAACAGTTGATCATACTTATGATAATCAGAAAGCTGTACATCTGTGCAATTCAGCATCAAACATAGATCTTAACAGATGTTCATATGTTTAGTGGTAATGCACGTTTAGTGCTGGTACTGAATGTGTAAATGATAACAATTATTGTATATTATTTCATTGATGACTTGTATCATGTGTACAAGTTAATATGATACCTGGTTGTAATCAGTCATTTTACCAACACCGAATGTACAAGTTTGTTAATTTGTCTGTGTCTGTGTCGCACTGTACAGTAACTAGGAAGGCATCATATCAGTCCACATTTCCAGCAGTAGTCAGCTAATTATCCATTACAGACATGTTTATTTGTCTGTGGTGTTTCAGTAATTGTAGATGCCACAATAGCATGTTTATACCGGAAAGGTTTCTATGGTCTTGCTAGTCTTAATTCACAACTTCCATCAGATGATATTGCTTATCTATGAAACATATCATTTTATTCAAATTACGTGAGCAGGTGATCATGCAGTGGATTATTACAGACACATTCAATGTTAATATGCTATTACAGAAAAAATTACTCTTCCAAGCAGTAACCATCACAGTGTGAGTACTGGTTCCAATAAGAATAACAAACAAAAGTATATGCCTACGCAAGCTACTAACATTAGCAATCTTACTTCGAGTAATACTGCTGCCAGTTATATTCATATCAGAAGCAACAGGCAAATTTGGCTTACGTGTGAGAAATGAAAGAGGCGACACCTTGGTAGAATGGGCAACATCAAGAAAGTACAAAATCATGAATACCATGTTCCAGAAGAAAGCAGGGAGGAGATGGACATGGAAAAGCCCAAATGGAGAAACGAAGAATGAAATTGACTACATCCTGACAAACAGGCCAGATATGTTGACTGATTGCCACCTAGAGTTAATTCTCTGGGTGGCAATCTTGTTAAATCTTCTTAAAACAATTCACAAAAAATTATTCACGGGTTACACAACATGGGATTTGTTGTCCAATTTCCAATAATAAATTATTGCAGCATTGAAAGGCAGCACTTTGAAATACATTTCTTACTGCTCTATACACAGATATAAAGCCAGCTAACTGGCACCCTCTTAACTTGAGTTTGTTTGTGGGTAGGCACTGGGCTATTGTCTTTTGTGCCCCACAAACAACCAGTAGCCAGGCTATTTAGAGTTCATTGTCAGTGGAGCTATTGTCTTGTGCACCTGGCTATCATATTGTGCTAAGTGAAAAGTCACACTGATTGATGAGTTTATTCAAATATGCCATGCTATATATCCCAGTGACTTTATACAACACTGAACTACACCAGATAATCTCATGGCTTTGTCTTTATAAGCATCCATTTAGAGGAAACTAAGAAAGCTTATTTCAGGTGCATGGCTTACAAATTTTGCGGAATATGTCCACACACCAAACCAAACAATCTAAAAAATATTCCAACCGCACAGTAAATCATATGTACAGTTGAATGAGTAATTACTAAATATACCACCCTCAGCACATAAACCACCTACAACACCCGCTCTGTTAGTGCAAGAATGTACAGTTTGGAGGAGAACAGATACTTGTCCTCACACAATATCATCAGCTGATCACATCTGCTGAATTAACAAGTTTGCAGCGCATAAGCTTAGATATATATTAAATCTAAATATTCAAGAGGCAGAGAGCGGCTATTATGATTTAAACCATGACTCACCCATTTGCATTGGTTTCTGTAAATCTACATTTAAATATTTGAAGGTAATGTTTGTTTTGTTTCATTTTGGCAGAAAGTGCTTCAGTTACCCATTTCTAACATGACTATTTCAAAGTACATGTAACTGTTCTACCTTTTGTAACTTATTCAGTATTTTGATTGCCAAAGCTAATCTATTAATTGACATATGCATACAAATCCTGTCAAACCTCTGTAAAAACCAGTAAGCCTTGTTAAATGGATTTTTAAGCAGACGTCTGCTTTTAAACCGCCAACAATACTTTAAGTTTAAACACTTGCCTCAGAATTTCATCTTGATGATTTACCTTAAAATTTAACCTTATGGTGATGAAAGATCTCTTGATGCCAAAACATAACCACACATTCCAAAAACACCACTACCTTGATGGAAAAGGTGTTGACATCACAGAAAAGTCTCCCTTTATCTTGTACAACTATAAATAAACCACCTTGACAGAGAGAGGTGTCAGAGGCAACAGAACAATAGAGTCAGTGTTTGTTTAGCAGTGGTTTAGGTAAGAAAATCATCCAAATAACTCCCGTCTTCTCGATAGTCTGTGGAACCCAACTACCAGTTCTTTTTATATTTTACCTACTAGGTTGTCTTAAGGGACTTTTATATTAAGTAAATTTTGTTCATGGGGATTTTGTCCATCATGGTTAAATCTGTGTGTCCATTTGTGTCCATTAGCCTAAGTCAATTTTGTCCTGTGGGGATTTTGCCCGTGGGTTTATCGTATATATCATTTTGGTCCTGCAGGCATCTTTGTCCATGGAGGTTTATCCAGCATGGATTTGGTCTTATGGGGTTTATCCTATGAGAATGCTATCCTGGGGGGTTATCCTATGCAGACTTTATCCTAGTGGATTTTGTCAAAATGGATTTATCCTATATGAATATTGCCCTATGAAGGTAATCAAGGTATTGTAGCATACCTGTAAACTCGTGCAATGGCCAATGTGGGGGCTTCTTTATCACCACGTACCACAGACCACCTAACGAATGAAACATAAATCATTG